>JAUCBJ010007119.1:0-69792 GCA_032718475.1 Nemertoderma westbladi | reverse complement strand
GGGTGGAAAAAAGGGGCCGTAAATTTCTACGTTTTTGTCCGTCTTTTTTCGAAATTTTATTTCCGAAATATTTAATTTGACAACGCGGGTAGGAATCCACTAATTCTTTTTTGAAACTCGTAGAAGACCATTGGGGCTACGTTCCTATCGAGTGGGGGTACAAAAAATATGTCGACAATAGGGGCCAAAAAGGGCCAGAATATGAAAAATAGTTTTTATCGAATAATTTTTTATTTTTTACTTTAGTTGGTTAACGTAGATTCTATTCAGTCAATATCGATACGGGGAATTCAAATATGCTATCGGTTTTGCTCCGCGGACGCTATTAAAAAAATAAGGGCCAAAAATAAAATTTCGCGCTTCAAACTCGCTTCGCGGGAAATCGTCTAGCTCGAAAACTACTTAATTTACGGGAGATTTGTTTACACAGACTTATAGTGCGTTAAATTATCTATCTAACAGCGTTAATTACAGCGCCGAAGCTATTATACAACTGGAGCGGCAGACGATCGTGTGAAATATAATATTTATAAAAAAGGGACGAAAAACGTTTTTTTCTTAATAATCTGCTGTTCTATTATAATTTAGCTCTTTGCGCCAAAACTACCTGTAAAATGTAGCAAATTAACTCCGCTATCTTTTTTCTTAACATTTATAATTAAAATTACGAATTTTAAGGGTCGAAAAATATCGCGTAATTTTGGCCCTTTTTTTCATTTTTTTTTGGGGCCAAAAATGACCCCCTCTCAAAAGATAGAAAAAAAAATTACGGCAAAGAATATACAAATTTTATTGAATTTGGACCATCAGAACCGAAGTTAGAGCGATTTTAGTAAAAAAATAAAAAAAATTTTTTTACAAAAAAATAAGAATGGTCAATATTGGATTTCGTACCCACGAACTTAGGTTTCATTAACATGATTGATAACCACTAGACTACGTGACCAATATAATTTGAAATTTTCGAGTGACTATTTTTAAACATCAATAACTTCGGTTCTATTGGGCCGTTTGATCTGAATCTTTTTTCATTGGATAGAGGATAGATTGTAGTGTGTGAAATAGGATACAACTTGGGAAAAGACGCATGTGCACTTAGTGCAAAATGCACTTAAATAGTGGACATTTTTTCGATATTTCAAACACTATTATTTCCAGTTCTATTCATCGTAGAATGTTATTACTTGGGTTAAAATGTAGTTTGGAGTGATTTCTAACTATAATCTTAACATTTGTTTATCTTTTTATGTCTATAAAGTGACTTAAAATGTCCATGAATATGGTCCAAAATCGCAAATGTCGCGATTTATTAAATTGGATTTTTGACACTTTTAGCGACTGACACTTGATCATGCACCATCGTAGATCGGTAGAGAATAGACATAAGTGTGTTAAATAGGAACCACCTTTAGGATCCGCTAAAGTGCACTTGTGCAAATATGTGTGCAAATGTGCAATTTTTTTTAATAAGGTCAAATGGTGTATTATTGGGTTCTTTTCGTTGCAGATAATTTATTTTCATATTAATATGTTGTATGGACCTTACTGAGCGCATTAGGAGTATGTGTACAAATAACCGGTCCTTATAAGGGTTCAATTGTATAAATTAATAATAAATAAGGTTGTAATATTCTAAAAACCAGTGTGATCTTAAATGAACTTTAAACAATAAATAGAGATCAGATAACAAATGGACCACACAATTTATTAAAAAACTCGCACCTCTTCGGACTTAATATATGGCTTCAATTTTATTCAACAGTAGATATTTGGGGGAAGTTAGATAAACTGCATTTATGCAGTGAATCTAACTTCCCCCTTCATGATATAATATACCAAAGACACACTCTTTGGAGGACCTGTTGTTTACTATGTAGACTTTGTTCAACCTAAACAACTTAAGTCAGATTAACAATATTATCCTGTAAAATTTCTAAGCAATGACTGGTATGAAAAATGCTGATCTTCGAACTATGGTTCTGTAATTAAATTTTATTACTTCAACTTTTATACGGATTTACCAGTGAAAGAAACCTAGAATCCATTATCACAATGTAACAGTATCAATAACCATATCTATTCTATGTAGATCATAAGAGAGACATCCTTGATTCATATATTATAATTTCCGAGCTGAAATGTTTCGGTGACTATAACTTACAGGCTTCGTATTATGTACAAACGACTGAGTAGTATATATTAATATTAATGGGTTACCGGTATATAGAACGAGTGTAGACTGGGAGCGAAAATATATTACATACAATTTCGAGTAATATAAAATTAACGAGTCCAGTTCGTCTCCCCTCGTGTCATTCGACGCATACCCCCCCCCCCCCCCCCCCCCCCCTCCACACTTTTCCCTTTACCTCGTGGTCTTTCTTTAAGTATAACTTCATTTTGGGTCCACCTTGGTGGGATAAATATTTCTCCATTTGACGCAACACCGCCGCGGCCGCTATGAGGGAGGTGAATACCGCGGCCGCTCCTAAAGCCGCAGGCCATCGCTAACTATATAGGTTAACTTGGGATTCTGGGGGACTTTTCGATGAAGGAACTGACCAAATTTTTTTATTTTCTCACCAGGGGAGCGGCTCGGAATTCTAAGATATTAGCAACTCTAACATTATTAAATCTAACCCTTCGACGGACACGGCGGACAAAAAACCGTCATTTTTTCGACAATTTTAAAATTTTTTTGAAAGGCGCTCTACAGTGGCTCGAAAAAACCCTAGGTTATTGCTTAGCCGACGCCGGGATACGATAGAAGGGATTAATTAGTGAATTCGTTTTTTTTTTCAAAAAAGATTACCACGCCTTTTTTCCGAAAATGTCCGTCAAAGTTGAAAAAACGGACAAAATGACTTTGCGGGATCCGCTATAACTCGGCTAATATTAATCGTACGGGGACGAAAGTAACGCGGTTGGAAAGGGGAAGAGTGGTACTACCTTCGTATCGAATGGGGGTAAGATATTTATTAAAATTTCGGGTGGAAAAAGGGGCTGTAAATTTGTACGTTTTTGTCCGTCTTTTTTGGAAAACTTATTTCCGAAATGTTTAATTCGACAACGCGGGTAGGAATCCACTAATTCTTTTATGAAACTCGTAGAAGACCATTGGGGCTACGTTCCTATCGAATGGGGGTACAAAAAATATGTCGGCAATAGGGGCCAAAAAGGGCCAGAATTTGTAAAGTAGTTTTTATCGAATAATTTTTTATTTTTAACTTTAGTTGGTTAAGGTACATTCTATACAGTCAATATCCATACGGGGAATTCAAATATGCTATCGGTTTTGCTCCAAGGATGATATTAAAAAAATGAGGGCCAAAATTATAATTTCGCGCTTCAAACTTGCTTCGCGGGAAATCGTCTAGCTCGAAAACTACTTAACTTACGGGAGATTTGTTTACACAGACTTATAGTGCGTTAAATTATCTATCTAACAGCGTTAATCACAGCGCCGGAGGTATTATAAAACTGGAGCGGCAGGCGATCGTGTGAAATATAATATTTATAAAAAGGGACGAAAATTTTTTTTTTTAACAAATCGCTATTCCATTATAATTTAGCGTATTGCGCCAAAAGTACCTGTAAAAAGTATCAAATTAACTCCGCTATCTTTTATCTTAACATATATAATTAAAATTACGAATTTTAAGGGTCGAAAAATATCGCGTTATTTTGGCCCTTTTTTTTAATTTTTTTGGGGCCAAAAATAACCCCTTCTCAAAAGATTAAGAAAAAAATTACGGCAAAGAATATACCAATTTTATTGAATTTGGACCACCAGAACCGAAGTTAGAGCGATTTTAGTGAAAAAATAAAAATAATTTTTTTTGCAAAAAAATTAAGAATGGTCAGGTCAATATTGGATTTCGAACCCGCGAACTTAGGTTTCATTAACGTGATTGATAACCACTAGACTATGTGACCAAGAGAATTTGAAATTTTCGAGTGACTATTTTTAAACATAAATAACTTCGGTTCTACAGGGCCGTTTAATCTGAAACTTTTTTCATTGGATAGAGGATAGATTGTAGTGTGTGAAATAGGATAAAACTTGGGAAAAGACTTATGTGCACTTAGTGCAAAATGCACTTAAATAGTGAACATTTTTTCGATATTTCAAACACTATTATTTCCAGTTCTATTCATCGTAGAATGTTATTTTTTGGATTAAAATGTAGTTTGGAATGATTTCTAACTATAATCGTAACATTTGTTTAACTTTTTATGTCTATAAAGTGACTTAAAATGTCCATGAATATGGTCCAAAATCGCAAATCCAGATTTATTAAATTGGATTTTTGACACTTTTAGCGACTGACACTTGATCATACACCATCGTAGATCGGTAGAGGATAAACATAAGTTTGTTAAATAAGAGCCACCATTACGATCTGCTAAAGTGCATTTGTACAAATAAGTGTGCAAAAGTGCAAATTTTTTAATAAGGTCAAATTATATAGTATTGGGTTATTTTCTTTGCAGATACTTTATTTTCATATTAATATGTTGTTTGAACCTTACTGAGCGCATTAGGGGATATGCGTACAAATAACCGGCCCTTATGAGGCTTCGATTGGGTAAATTAATAAAACATAAGGTTGTATAGTATAATATTCTAAAAACCAGTGTGATATTAAATGCACTTTAAATAATAAATAGAAATCAAATAACAATTGGACCACACAATTAAAAACTCGCACAATTTTGTACTTATTATATCGCTTCAAATTAATTCAACAGTGGATATTTGGGGGAAGGGGGAAGTTACAGTGTGCATTCGGGGGAAGTTTGGTGAACTGCATTTATGCAGTGAATCCAAACTTCCCCCTTTGATATATCATATACTTAAGACATGCTAGGGTGACGGGGAAATATTTGTTACTGTCACACTTTGCTTCCATTTATCCTATCCTTTATTATTACCCCAGTCAGATAAGAGATAATAAATCAGTAAAAACTAAACTAAACTGTCTTTCATGCAAACAAATTTCTAACTAAAGACGGGTGAATGACCATGACCATGGAAATAATTTTAAATATAATTGTATATCAACTATTTGGGGAGGCTTCCAAGTTAAACCCGAAAACAATTATTTTGTTACATAGTAAATAACGTTGTATGTTCTTCTTCCTCTCATAATAAAATATAAATGAAATATCTCAGATAGCTATGCCCTGTAACATTTCACAACCAAAATATTTAAGTGTGAAAAGTGTAGGCCTACCACACTCCGCCCAAACAACCGCAAACGCATAGCCAACAAATTTAACAAAAGGTTACATACATGTTGGGTTCATGACGAGATGAGTGAAAATTGATCGCGTAATATAAAGTAAAAAATTAAGAGACGGGCTGGCTCTCCTCCACTTTCTTACCCAATGGATATGTTGTTGTAATAATCTAATATTGGGGCGGCTTTCTCTCGTTGCTACGCTTTGTTTCTATTAATATAAAAATTAGTGGCAAATATTAAGAATACCCATGATGAACTGAGAGTGCGATTTCACTAAAGGCAGTTTCTTAAAAAAGATTATAAAAGAATTTAGAGGCAAAATTCTAAAATTCTGGCACATACATCGATCGTAATTTGAAATAGTTCTTTGCAAAAATTTTGGAAGACTATCATCCCTTGTATTCGTCCCTATTTGATCTTTTGTTACCACAGTATTAATTGAAATTACACATTTTTATTCTTATATTGATACTTTTTCGAACGAATATACCTCAAAACCAATTATCGATAAATCAATTATATAGACCAACTTGAAAGGGATATTGAATAAGACAACTACTGAGAATCAGGAAGCCTGGAAGGATCTCTTTTCCAATGTACGAGCTCGTTGACCTAGTGTTGTAGTAGTAGTCTAGACTGGTCGGGCCATCTAAGAAGACGGAATCTTTTGGAATCGTGGAATCTTTTGGAGAAACCCGCAGTTTTGAAGGTTTTAAAGAGTTTAGATGACATATCGTTGCTTAAGGATATGATACACCACAGGAGCGGCGAGCGGCAGTGGCCGCGGCATGCGGCCAGTTTTTAAAAATAGAACACATTATTTTCTATGGGTGATGATACACCACAAATGGCTGCTGTCGCTCGCCGCTCCTATAGTGGATCATACTAAAAGTCGCCGCTCAAATCGGCTGCTCGTCGCGGCCGCCCGCCGCTGCGGCTCGCCGCTCCTGCGGTGTATCATGGCCTTAAGGAAGGATTCCAGACAGTACTACTGTATTCTAGAATTTGTCGTGTATATGGGTTGGTGTAGTGGCGTAAATAACATGTTATGATGAGTTCCCCACTGGACCGCCCAAATCAGGTAACCCGCCCGTCCGGTGGAAAGGAAACTGATAACTAAACGCTCCAGTGTAGTGTCTGTGCAGGCCGATCCCTACACAGCCACAGCACCATAGTAATACAGAATAGAAACAGAATATCTCAGGTAACAAACAATAAATCAGGTATGAAATGAGTGGTATCAGAGACTCGGCGGGGTCCCCCTTCCCGGCCACGGTGAAAACCGGTCTGGCCAGCCCCACGCTGTGTCTGTCGGGCTGCTCGTCGATGTCTTTTACGGGTCCAGTCATACACCAACCATATGGGGTTAGCATGACCTGAGGGTCCCTTTCGGGGTCTGGTCCTTCGATGGTAGGTTGCAGTAGCCGGTGAGATCCTGGGCAATATATACCAATAAGTACTGATACATAGGGTATGTCCAGGTCATCGGGTATGTTAAAGTTCAGTCCCCGGGCGTATGTATATTGTTGAATTTCTTCGGCCGAGGGCCGGTCTGCCGGTACGTTGAGCTCGGGTTCGACATAGAATTAGGTCGTACGCTACATCTCTATCCGGATTGGCGATGGTACAGAGTTGCATAAATGCCTTCCTTCGTTTGACTTGAAGGCGGTCTGCAACCACTCTGTCCATCATCGTTATCGCCGAACCTCCGTCTAAGAGCCCCAAAGTGGTTAGCTGCTGACCACGGTTATCACATACCACCAACGCGATGATCCTCAGGTACACATAGGGTTTAATCTTCGGTGGTTCCATAATCTCCATCTCATGGGAAAGACAGGGTAGGCCACCTGTTTATCAGCCACCCTCTCCCCCGCTGTCCTATTATCCGCGTGTTTATGCGACTGTTGCTCGGTGTACTCACTATCCCCCTCCGTATTCTTACTATCGTATGGGCATTCCCGCCCGGAGTGTCCTGTTCAAGCACAAGTCCAACACAGGTGATGCTTCTTAGCATACGCCTTGTGTGTGTTGGCGTCCATCTTCTGCCAATTTCTGCACTCAATCGTTCTGTGAGAGGTTCCCCCATGGAACTGGCAATACCTTTCCTCGGTGAAAGGGAACTCCCCGATGTCCATAAAAAAGACATCCTTCACACATTTCCCACTTCCCCTTCTCGCTGTGGGTGGGGTGCTTCCTCTCTTAGGTTCCTCAAAGCGGACCTGTCGATTGTTAGTTGGTGGGGTCGACCCGCCCCGACTGCTCTCCCGCGAGGGCGATCGGCCTGGCGCCCGATTATGCGCCGGTTCCGACTAACAAGTTGGCTACAAGTAATATATATATATATATACACGTATATATATATACACGTATATATATATATACAGTATATATACAGTATATATACAGTATATATACAGTATATATACAGTATATATATAATAATATATGTTATTATTGAATAAAGTAAACTGCAAATATTTTATGTGTCTGAAAGTTATTTTATTTGCGACATAATATATATCTATAAATCTATATATCTATATATCTATAAATCTTACATCCTTTCATGTTAGCGGTAGTTCCAAAAAACCCGTTTTGATTATCAATCCCCTGCGAACCCACACCCAGTAGCTGATGTCTCACCAATGGCCATTATAAGCATGACAGACCACGTCGTACCCATGGGAGCATGTCTGAAAAACTCGTATTACTGTGATTTGTAATGTGGGGCGAGCGGCGAAAGTAAGCGAGCTTAGCATGCAGGTACCACTAACTCAATCGGTGTGTCTGTGGGGCGAGCCACGAAGTGAGTGAGCCTTAGCGTAGTGGTACCATTAATCAACCTGTCGTTCTGTCGTTCTGTCGTTCTTGTTCAATTTTAAACGTTAATAACTCGGCCAATCTATGATGAAATCTATCCAAACTTGGTACATATGTTGTTTGGCAAAAGTTTAGAAATTTTCCAAGTTGAATTTCCGTGTGGCCTTCGAGAAGCTAAGATAATAGCAGTTAATTAGTTAATTAAGATGATTACTGTAAAAACACCATTTTCAACCTGCCTTTTAAAGGAAATTAATTGTTTTACAGTATAAGATTTAAATAATTATACTTAAAAATTATACAGATGTAATCCACATACGCCATTCTATTATAGTTTTTAATTAGTTCTAGTGATTTGCTTTAATAAATGTGTCTTTAGTTGATCTAAACGTAATTAAACGGCACAATTATTGAGTACAAATTTAATCCTTCCCATTATTGGTCAAGTCTCTGCTGGTGTGGAGCTAGCTGGCAGGGAGTTGTTGCTAAGACTAACCAGAGAGGAATAGTAATAGGCAACCAGTATTGCTATTCCAGCCCAGACAGCATTCTTTAAATCCAACATCCCAACATCCTTCCTGTAGTCCAATTCCTATTGACTCTACTATAAATGTTGTATTGCTATCTCAGGTAAATGACAGATACATGTATAATAACATAAATACTATCCATGGCATGGCTGTTGTAGGCTTCTGAAATAGTTTATTCCACAATGTATATGTCTGGTTATTTTTTAATTGAATTTTTGCAAAGTAGTAAAATTAATGTTCTTAAAAATAATATTATTATTTTATATGTAACCTAGGAAATTATCTACATTTTTTCGCTGCAGCTTTAAGAGTGTACATTGATTTAATATTATTTCAATACCCATATTACTACTGTACATCGGCATACGATGCGTTGGCGTTGTATCACACATCTCCACATATCACACATCTCCACATAGATGTATCAACAGTTACTCGCACAGTTTCGAAACTTCGCATAGTTATAACTGTATAAAGATCGTCAGTCTGCGTTTAGGAAAAATATTTTATGACAAAACAGGACAAGCGACGAGCGCAACGAAGCATATAATGAAGACGAGTACTGTGTTGACTAAATTATTATATAAACCACCTGGCTTCACATATTGATCGCATCCCTAGTTATTATTATTATAAAGATCGTCCTAGCCTGAGTTTAAGAAATATATTTAAATATTTTTTCATTTCATTTCACAAGGTACACCGGTCAAGCCGGTATTTATATTGAAGTAAAAAGTATATATTAATACTGAATAAAAACCGAACAAACTATACAAAATTAAAAATGTCATAAGGTTCATAGGTTAATTGTTGTAAATGGAGGAAAAATCTGTGCAAAAGATAATTATTTTAAGAAATACTGCAGTATGCGGTTATGTTTTGCTGCAAATCCGCATTGGCCAGAGTTATAACAGTTATATATAAAGTCCGCATTGACAATATATTTTCCTGTTGGATGTCCGTGGTTTATGTGAGATTTCAGTGTCCGTTTGTGGTACCGGTTTACACACATTGAAAATAGTGAGGGTATCGGGAATTCTCGAGTCGCTCGCATATATGTACTTCCCAGTCCAGGATAGCGCCGCTTTGATTGATAGTTCCAGATAAGACCAAGACGTAGCAGCAACTGAAGTTTGAGATGTGGACTAACTACCAAACGCAGCATGCAATTAGTCACGGTATACCTCAAGTAATAGATCTCTACATCCTGAGAGTTTCCTTAATGTAGCATTATTGACGTACGATCCAACATAAAGAAGTCCCCTGAGTATCTTTCTATAATATGCATTCATAGATTGGATTTCATCTTGATTTAGATTCCCTATTATGAATTTTATTTTGTACAGAATTGCTGGTATGGCCATCCTGGACCAAAGATTGAACACTGTGTTTATGGTGTACCATCGAATGGTCCAGCCATTTTTGTGAAACGCTTGTGACATAGACGCAAGAGTTTGAATTATGACTGAGTAATTAGTGATACAGTTATTATTTCCATATAAGGTGTGGCCAAGGAATTTGATTGTTTGGGATTCAGGGAATAGGCAATTTGCTGAGTTGATGAATAGGGGTCGGTATGTGTTTTTGGGTATAATGCTCATCCATTTTGATTTTGTGGGTTCCATGTTTAGATTCAATTTATCCATTTCATATGATAGTAATGCTAGCATACTAGTGATCTCCTCTTTATTATTGCACAACTAGAAAGCCAGCAAGCAGGCTGGAAGGAGCCCGGGGGAAAAATCCTAGCCAAGACTATTACAAAGAACTATGTCAGTCAGCAGTAAGTAAACTAAAATTGTCTAAACTGCAAGGCGTGAGGCTAGCTGACTTTGTGGCTCGCCCCACATAATAAAAAATGCAACTTAGCTACCACTAACAAAAATATAATATGAAGCAAATAATTTCATTATCAAGAACGTTTACAAGATATAAGATGCGATTACCGAATATTTATAAAAAATGCCCATGATGCACAACCAGATAAATAACAACGAATAGAGCCAAATAACAAATTTAGTTTCCTTCTATAGGTATTACCCCGTCGTCAAGCGGAATATCTCTTCCCAGTGAATTCTATGTGAATATGTAATATAGGTACTCCTTAGGCGGTAGGCCAGAGCGGGCTCCTTAAATACATGCAACTACTGTATTATAGTGTAGGTCAACTATAAAACATTTTGCAATCCACAGTGAGTATCGACTGCAATAGGACACAACACACTGCTTGTGGATCAGGAGAATGAATTTTAGTTACACAATTGTGTAACTAAAATTCATTCTCCTGATCCACCCCCTAACATAGCAGAGTGAGTAACCTTATTGTAGATATACCCTTAGGAAGCACTGGGAGAGCAATCAGCTTATGGGGTAATACATTAGAAACCAACAGCTTATGTGTGAGTAAACATTGCCTTTCCTTATAGCCTACTAGTAAAACTTGGCAACCAACACGTTTTTCTATGACTGTGTATAACATATTAAGCCATATTTCATCATGAACACCAGCTGTTATTTTACCATTGCTTTTAATTTCGCGACAAAACAATGTCAAAAAACTAAATATATCGAATACCACACATAGAATCGATCTGAAATTTTGTAACGCGATTATGAACCACCAAAGCAATGTACTTGCAAAATTTCATCAAAATCGCCAGGCAGGAAGTGCCTTAACCTAGATAATTATCAGTCAGTCAGTATGTCAGTCAGTGTAATGTATCCTGAGATTTTTACAGAAAGTATCCCTGAGATTCTTACAGTAAGTATCCCGCTGTCAAGCGGGCTCCTAATAAAACTATATCATCCGCATAGCAAACTAGACCTGACCAGATGTTGTGAAAAGATACTCCAAGACCTGTTTTCTCAACTGAATCTAAGGCTCCCTTTAAATAGACATTAAATAGCGTTGGTGACAACAATGATCCTTGTGGGGCGAGCCACGAAGTGAGTGAGCCTTAGCGTAGTGGTACCATTAATCAACCTGTCGTTCTGTCGTTCTGTCGTTCTTGTTCAATTTTAAACATTAATAACTCGGCCAATCTTCGATGAAATCTATCCAAACTTGGTACACATGTTGTTTGGCAAAAGTTTAGAAATTTTCCAAGTAGAATTTTCGTGTGGCCTTCGAGGAGCAGAGATAATAGCAGTTAATTAGTTAATTAAATTGATTACGGTAAAAACAGCAATTTCAACCGTTTCAACTGTTAAAGGAAATTAATTGTTTTACAGTATAAGACTTCAATAATTATACTTATAAATTATTCAGATGTAATCCAAATACCCCATTCTATTATAGTTTTTAATTAGTTCAAGTGATTTGCTTTAATAATTGTGTCTTTAATTGATCTAAAGTAATTAAAACGTCATAATAAATTGATTCTCATTAAATACTGCTCATTTATTGGCCAACATGCTGGTACATAGATGGAAGGATGTGTATGTAAGGCAGCCAGTTTGTAAAGGCTTTTGCGGATCTAGCTAGTTATTTTCCCCGCAAAGTACTCTGTAGGTGTTTTAACGGACATAAAAAGCCGTTTCCTTACTGTACCGGTGTTTTAGTGGACATAAAAAGCCATTTCTTCTGTATGTGTACTTTAGCGGACATAACTAGCGATCTTATGTCGCAATAAGCCAAAATCCTCTTGATACAGTGTAGTTACCATGACGACATCTAACAGCTGATATGTACACGTGTAACTTTTTCTTTGTTCTTTGTTCGTTCTTTGTTCGGTCGACCAATCAGAGCGTTTTTTGACTCTGTGTTGGAGATTGTATACAGAAACTCATGCAATTCAGTCATTATGTGTATTTTGTCCACAGCCAGAAGACCGGCTTTGGAATTTCTGTGTTTCAGGCTTTAGCCAAACATTAGTAGGCTTTGGTCATAGAAACGTATAACTGTTATCAAACCACAAACCATACCAACTCAACACCGATCATATTGTCACCTATAAACACCGCATTTTTACTGCTATTTACTGTCGGTTATTAATTATATCAGTTGATGGAATATTATTATATTTGGTTAACATCGATAAATAATCATAAAACCCCCAATCTTCTTGATATACTGAAGGTAAGAGACCGGTTACATATAGCAATTGCGACTTACATTAAAGTGGTTTTGGAGTGAATCTAATGCTATTTCATAGGCACTACATGTGTCGGTTGTTGTTCTCTTTATATGTGACTAAAATTAGTGAAGGTCGGCAGATCGGTGTGCAGCATTGTGCGGTAGTGTGCATGATTGTGACTGATAACAAAGCATCTCCTAAAGAATGCGCTTTATACGTGAATCCATAGCCATCCCGTTGTGTCTAGTGTAAGTCATAACTCTGTTTACATATTTAGAGCGCCACGTCCTAAAGGAACTGTTAATATTTCCCGAAAGTGAATAATATTTGTCAGAGATTATATATTAACGATCAGTCGAATAATACAGTAGGCCTACACCGCAATAAGGTCAAAGCTTCCGAATCCAGTCTCCCGGGTATATCCAGCGGGTGAATGGTCGCGCATAGACTGGCTTCGGCTAATGTAGTGTATCAAATACTCGTCATAGGCTAAAGTCGATTTATAATCTAGAAGACATCTAAATTTGGCAAGTTAAACTGCTAAAGGTCTGAAAGCGCGAACAATAACAGTTATTGCTTCTGTATTGCAGTAGGCAATAAAGCTGAAGTACCGGTCGACCGGTACCTAGTAGGCCTGACTACCTAACCACCTGGACCGGTACTTACAGCAGTACAGGTACAACAGTATTATTTGATTTTGAGAATTATATACCGGTAGGCCTTAATATTTAATCAGGGACGGCCGCCCTGGTTTTTTATTGAGATTTTACTTATTTCTATCAGTTTTATTTATTTGTAGGTTAATATTGAGCAGAAGAAATGTAAGCCTGCTCAGATTGTACAGATAATTTGTAGGCTGGACTGTTGTCTGACTGTTGTTAGGTCTGAAGAGATTACAGTGTGTTTAGAGTGTATGTCCGATAAAGTACTAGTTAGGAATGTAGGGGCTTCCAGTGCTGTGAGGTAAATCCCCTCGAAAGAATAAGTCGTACTACTCGGTTAGAACGCATACTAACTAACCATTTCGGAGTCTGCATATACTGTAGTTTGTTTAGGCTTGATAGTAGTCTGCCAGCGCTTGGTCTGTATTTTTGTTTGTGTAGTCTGTACGGGTAGCGTAATATTTCTTATTTAGATAATTTGTAGGCTGGATTGTTGCCTGGCTGTTGTTATGTCTGAAGAGATTGCGGTGTGTGTAGAGTGTATGTCCAATAAAGTACTAGTTAGGAACGTAGGGGCTTCCAGTGCTGTGAGGTAAATCCCCTCGAAAGAATAAGTCGTACTACTCGGTTAGAACGCATACTAACTAACCATTTCGGAGTCTGCATATACTGTAGTTTGTTTGGGCTTGATAGTAGTCTGCCAGCGTTTGGTCTGTATTTTTTTTGAGTAGTCTGTACGCGTAGCGTAATATTTATTATTCAGAGTTTATGCGATTATTCGCAACATTCACAACCCCAAGTTTATTCATACAGTAATTGTGCTTGTTATACATACCGTTATAGTTAAATTAACCCCGGTACTACATCAGGGCTGCTTGGCGTAGGTAAAGACTGGTGATTTTGTGCCCCGGTCTCTCCAGCAGATACCGTGGTTCTTTTAGCTGTACAAGTATTTCTAACTGCTGATTATTTGTTGTATAAGTACTTGTACCTAATTTAGGGTTTAGTGTACAGTGCTTTCCGAAGGTAATTAGTGTGTAGGCAGTATATTTGTGTTGTAAAGTGGTTAATAGGCACGTTGGCTCTGGTAGGCCGCGGTAATTAACTTCTAGGTAGGAACACTCCGTGATACATAACGTAGTACTTATAGCGATACGGCTATAAGTCTTCAGACGGTGGTATTTTTCCTATCTGGACAACGCAGTATATTTACTACTGCTTTGTTATTTTCAAATACCGTAGTATCCTGTCTGTTTGTAATAACCAGATATTCTAACCCTTTGTTAGGCTGGTTTGTAGACTTCTTGTAAAATTACCCTAAAAATTCGTACGTGTAATTTTTTGTGTTTATTTAGAGATTGTAATCTCACCCCGAATTGTACGTAATTTGTAGTATTAAGTAACTTAGGCAAATTAGAATTATTTGTTTTAGTGTCCAATAAGTAGCACTTCACTGAGAGCGCACAGCTTCTGTGTAGTGACTCCTTCCCAGAAATAATAACATTTATTTCAAATATTGACAAAACCCATTATACGGGTATATACATATTATAAATCAACTCAAACTGATTTATAAAATAGTAGGCCTGTCATACATCAATTAGGTCTAAATATCAGTTGGACTACTGCTTAAATAACGGTAATAAGGTAAAGTAAAGTAACCAAGTAACCCCTAAAAATTCAGAAATTCAATTATTCTAAAATAATTGACATACCGGTATTTACAATAGGCTTATTATATTTATTTCTATAAATTTAGGCTGAAATTATACCGGTATTCTGTAATTAATTCTAGTCCATAATTATACTTATATATACTATAAGTGTAAGCTGTATACCGGTATTCACGATAGGCCTATTATATATTTATATATATTTGTGCTGAAATTATATACCGGCATTCTGTGACAAACCTAGTCTGTAATAATACTTATATATATACTATAAATGTATACCGGTATTCTAATATATTGTGTATATATATCACATTACACTGAGTAACGATATCGGTAATTAATTACTAGGCTAACAGTGATACTGAATTACTAGACTTGCTTTAACTGTAATATAGCAGTAGGCATTCAAATGTACAATCAAACATGGCTGACACAAGGCAAACTCTGTCAGATAGTCTCCTAGAAACAACAGTCTGTTTCTCAGATAGGAGTATAGAGAATCCCAGACCGAGGTCTGAGACCCCTCCTACTGTAAGAAAGGCAACCCCTACAGTAGCTGTGTCAGAACCTAGGTTAGTAGAAGCAATTTTGCAATTTGCAAAGTTAGTGAAGCGCCGTAGGTCTGTCATAGGCACTCGGGCTCAAGTCAAGCGGGATCAAGAAGCAGCTGTCAAACAGCAACAACCCCCTAGCCGAGAACTTATTTCTCAGCGGCCCGACAGCTCCAGTAGTTCGGATACTGTAGAGTTGACACCCGAGCGAGGAGCAAAGATGGCAGATGCGGTTTATTCGGATCCCCTTCTCATTCTTCCTGCAGCCGTACTCACTAGGGTATTGATTGCGGTGGAGGAACACCAGATTGATTGGGCGAGAAGTAAGCGATCGACCAAGGATAGTTATGCGGGATACACAAGGGAAGAACTGAAGTCTATTGTCGAGTCGCAATGGAATTTCCCTGGACCCGGACTCCCGTTTGACTTATCGGAAGCAGCCTGGGAAGACATACACCGGATGGGAGTGACAAAAGAAACCAGCGATCCAGCTGTGTGGAAGAGGTCAGCAGCAGGATACATACAGGGATTCTTCAGCTCTATGGAGCGATTAGAGGAACAACTGTTTCGACAACCTCAAGGACCTCAAGAGCAGGGAGAGCTGCTTTATCAAGTTAGAGAAAGAATTCTAAGAATCAGACTAATCTTATCGGCCTTTGAGGAGACTTCGAAAAAAAGACAAGACACTTTGTTGCAAGTTGCCATAAAGACTTGGTTTCAGTGGGTGAGTCTCCAAGTTCAAGGAACTGCCCAGTGGAAATCTCAGCTGGCTGAGCGCTCAACCCATGGAGAATCAACAGACGCTACCTTTTCCCAAGTGGAAAGTGAAGTGACAGCAGAAAAACCGCATAAGAGGGATGCTATTGACATCTATCTGTCAGACTATCAACGATTTGTAGGTGACGAAGAGTTGAGGAGACAGCTGTCTGGACTTCGCCCTAATAATGAAGGAGCCAAGCTTGTGTTGGACGCAATCGATGCGGATATGTTAGCTGCGAACCAAGCTAAATTTGATGAACGCCTCCGCATCGCTAGAGTCCAAGAAGAACAAGTAAAGAAAAAACGTATAGAAGACAGAAAGATAGCAGCAGCGGCAGAAGCGGAAAGAAAAGCGGCAGAGGCAGCGGCAGAAGTGGAAAGAAAAGCGGCAGTGGCAGCAGCAGAAGCGGAAAGAAAGCGAGCCGTGGCAGAAGCAGAACGAAGAGCGTCTGAAGAGATCACCCAACTAGAGTTGGAAAATCTTGAGGAGAAGCAAGACTATATAAATAAACAGATAACAGCTAGTCAAATGCAGATGATAAGTCGATTTACTCCTAAAAGGCAGGGATTTACATCATCTGATGAAGGCAATACCACCGATCCTGAAGGCGGAGGAAATAGATCTCGTCTAAGCAGGCGTAGAAGAATGCCCCACCGTCAGAAATTGCCTGATTTGCCCCCAGCTGTTAGAAGGCAACTAGCTAGCACAGACTTAGGTAGTACAGAACCCACAGACCAAATTATTAAAGTAGAAAGACTCCCTACTATAGTAGATGAACCTGAAATAATTGGGCCTGTTCTCGAAGCCACCCCTTCGGTGATAGAGACACCTGTACTCCCAGAACCTACCTCTAAATTCCCTTTGCACAGCACGAAACTACCTGTGCCCAGTAGGACTGTTCCCGAGTCCGAAGCCATCCTGGACGCCGAGCGAGATATCAAGAATTTATCGCCCGTCGTCTCTCGCTCGCCCGCTACTATGTTGGCGACTCCCGCTTCGGCGGTCGAGTGGGTAGCTGAGGGACGACGGGAGATGGGTCTCCTGCTCGGGCAGCTGAGGGAACACCGTAAGTGCTCCTCTCAGCAGGTGCGGGAGATGGAAGGAACTGTTCAGCAGTTCAAGGGCACAGTAAGGGAAAGCAGGTTAGAGTTGCAAGAAGTGCAGCAGAGTATCGCGTTAGAACGCGATAAATTAGTAAATACCCAAAGGGGTATACCACCAACCCCGGTAACAATGTGTCAACCTGTTAGGTCTGAAGTATTTCATGCGCAAGGTGTGGAGCCTACACGCATCTATACTGCTTGTGAAGTAGAAACTCCTATAGTAAACCCTATTAAGGGTAATTATAAACCTGTTGACGATGATATTCCATATAGACTTGATAATAATCCGAGAGATTTATATACCGATAACGCGATATTAAATAACACGATGGCCCAAGAAAGTTTTACGCGTCAAATGGCTAGAACCGAAGCCCGTCAAGCGGTAAAGGTGGGAGAGATCGTCAAGTTCAATGGAGATGAGATGAAATGGTTACCTTTTAATGAATATTATAAAGATAACATACATAACTCTGTGCTATCTAACGGAGAGAAACTTAGATTCCTCATCGAGTGCTTGGAAGGATCTCCCAAGTTAATGGCGTTAAAGTTTATTGGACATCCAGATGGATTAAGACAAGTTTGGGATACACTAAACATCAGGTATGGTAATAGGACTAACATAGCTAGGTATTTATATGCGAAATTAATGGCGCCCCGAAAGTTTCTTAGCAGCGGGATTATAGAGTTTTCCGACGAGATTCAGGAGATCTGTAGACAACTAGATTGGTTAGGTAAGTCTCATGAATACCAGAATTCTATGGTTGTAGGAGCCTTAGCATCTATTTGCCCAAGGGTGGAGTAGGTACACGCTGGGACAAGAAAGTGTTATATATGATGGAACAACAACAAAGAGATCCTACCATGGCTGATCTCATGTCATTCTTAGATGGAGAGGTAAAATTACAGCTCCTAAAGCAGTCCAGAGAGAAGACACCGGAAAATAAGGTAAGTGAGAAACCCGTTTCTAGGAGAAAGGTAATACCAGTGTGCTATACAGACGACGGCGAAAGCCAGGCTTCTCAAGAGGAAGACAGCGGGAAAGACACTGAAAGATCTTACTATGACAACAAAGCGCCTAAGGACGTAAGTAAATTCAAGTCTCAAACCAATGACAGGAGAGAACAGGTAAGAAAAACTCCTACGTCTCCTAAGAGAATTCATGTAAGAAAGCCCGAGGAAAGAACGAGTGTGCACAACGTTACCCAAAGTAAGGTAAGTAACATCAAACCAAAATGTGTGCTGTGTGACGGGCCCCACCGTTTAAGTGCGTGTGATGAATTCCTGAGGAAATCACTAAAGGACAGACGTGAAGTCATGTGGGATAAGCGGTTGTGTTATAATTGCCTCAGACGAGGACACCAACGGCGAACCTGTTACTCCGACGCAAGGTGTGCAAAGTGCGGCGCAAAACATCATATCTTGTTGCACACTGAATTCGATCGAAACAGCCCGAGTCAGGTAAGTGAGTCCGAACTACATGTCCAATTCAGTGATGTGAACGACACTGACCAAAGTTCTGAGATGGAAGGATTCTATACGGACGAATTCTCCGACGAAAACGAATCCTGTTACCTGATAAATACCGCAGTGTATCGAGCACTTACGTATGAAAAGGACACCGACAGCGAGCTCCCCCTAACTACTTCTGACCGACAACCATCTTGGAAAGCACCAACTTCCAATGTAGGAATCCGAGAATTTCCCGTAGTGCAGTTGAGGGTCCACGGACCTGAAAGGAGTTATATAGTGAATGCCCTCCTTGACTCCGGTAGCACAGGAACATTCATCAACAAAGAACTAGCCAAAGACATCTTTGCTGGACAACCCAAGTTCCGAACTAAGTTAAACATGTCAGGAATTATGCAGGTTTGGAAATCTACAGTAATAGCAGATTATTATGTAGGTGCGTTGTCCACCCCCCAGGATGAACTAGGAGAACACAGCATAAGGTCAGTAAAAATGGTGGCGATAAAGAACTTCGCTACCAGCCAAGTAGAACCTTATAA
The DNA here is from genome assembly GCA_032718475.1 of Nemertoderma westbladi. Lineage (NCBI taxonomy): Eukaryota > Metazoa > Xenacoelomorpha > Nemertodermatida > Nemertodermatidae > Nemertoderma > Nemertoderma westbladi. Next base: position 50,362 of record JAUCBJ010007119.1, on the reverse strand, counting down.
CTGGGATGAGGACGATTCCACCCAGCAGCTTAATATACCTAGATTCAACACAGACTACCCTGGAGTGCAAATACTCATCGGCCAAAATGCGCATGAGGCGCTTGAGACATTGGAGAAACGGCCTGCTCAACCGCAACCACTACAAGCCTATGCGGGAAGAACTAGAGTAGGTTGGTACTTTACTGGCCCTTCCCGTAGAACTCTCATGGAAAGGTACCTAAAGAGGTGAGGTCTCTATAGGGGTGCCTTTAACAGGCGGCAGCGGACTCGTGAGGGTCTGGGGGCACGTTAAATCCCATGTATAGTGCAAGGGAGATACTGAAGGCCCTCGTGTCTTACGAACCATGAATCAACATGGTGCCGTGGTACCGTCTAGTCGGCCTGTTGCCGTACTGCCAGTCCTGTACACAGTAGGGGTGGTGGCTTAGTGTGATCTGTGGTCTATGTGGTTTATGTGGTAGGTCTATGTTTGGTATGTATGAGTTGACCAGACTCTTTGCTGTCTCCGATCGGTTGCCGAAACGTGTCTTTTCCCAGGGTAGCACTATTGGAATGGAGGTGTTGCATCGGAATGGGCAGGATTCTGATGATTCTGTTGGTACTACTATTGGAATGGAGGTAGCACCCGGAATATCCGCTGCAAGGAGGGGATGGTGGTAGTGTGGTCTGAGTGAATGATACTCTGGAATCTGTGGTTTGTGTGTGGATGATCAGTGGCAGTTTGCTTGAGCTTTCTGTTGCTGTGGGTACGTGGTATACGTGAGTGTGTATGGCCACTGCGAGTGAGTGTGGGAAACCTTGCCGGTTGGTCTAGACGCCGCTGGTTATTAGTAGGACCATATCTTTACTGCGCCCCAGCATACTTTGTGCACACAAAGTTATTTTGCCCTGACGGCAAAATAAGGTACTCTCGACTTTTTATCAGTCGATACAATTTTGTCCCCTCTAATTTTGTCACCGATTTGTCTTTCCCGATTATGTCCTCTGTGTGTGCATGGTATGTGTCCGATTTTGTGTTTACCGTTGTGTACTTGATTTCGTGAGCATCTGTTGAGTACACGTGTACAGTGACTGGTAAGTGATTACTTGTTCCTAGCTTTCGAGCTAGTCAGTATTGTTTGCGGAACCAACTTCCCCTCAATACTGCCGGCGAGGCGGGTGAAAACGTGTCAATATTCCATGTGGGTAGCGCAAGCCCACTTGGGACAAGACCATCGGTTTGGCTCAAGGGCGACCTTGATGCTCGATCACTATCGACTGGTCCACCCGCCGGTTGACTCTCTGAGTTGGCTCAATGTACAGTCAGGCCACAGTAAGTTGACAGTTGCCGACCATCTGGCTACACCGACGAGCTGTGCCGGTGTGATCGGGGGATTGAAAATTGAACCCGGGAAGCATCGGGCTACCCTCCGGCCCGGTCTGATAAAAATGGAGTCAGACTGGCCCCAGGGGTGGTGGGACAGCGTCCGCCTCGTGGGTGCGCCTCGGGGAGGAGCCCAGAAGGACGCAAGCATACCAAAAGAACGGGTATACCAAATAAGTGAATGGGAAGCGGAGAGCAGTGAGGTGGATGACCCAACTGAGGGAACACCATACTCCTCAGATAATGACGATATTAACTCTAATGTAGATCAATGGAGATATTGCCCCGAGACGATTAATCTAGCCGACATCGCTTCCAGAGGAGCAACTCCTCAAGAACTGACAGATACTCCAGACTGGTTAGGTGGACCCGACTTCCTAAGTAAAGAAGATGAATGGCCTCCCCATCTTACCACGGCTGAGATTAGACAAGCCAAGGGAGCGGAGAAAGTCAAACCTAAAACCCGGACGAGTAAATCAAGGTTATTTAAACCCGTGATAGATCTGTCTGTATTACACATTGCCAGGGACGACGCTGTGGATCTAAACTCCCCCACCGCGAACCGATCTGTTGTGGAGATCAGAGAGAGAGACTGGAGATCTGGAACACCAGACGTCTCGCCGGGACTCTCACCTCTCCTGCCGGGAGCGATGGACCACTATAGATCCTGGAATCGGCTTTGTAAGGCCGTCGTGTATTTGAAGCGATGTTTCTATCGTCACTATTCCAGGACGAAGAGGAAACCTGGAATTGTCTTCGAGACACAGCAGCTCAATCGCCCAGTTGGTCGTTTATGTTTACTGGAATGAGACCGAGAACTGTCCGGAAACTATGCAAGGCAAGATACTCTTCCCACGACCACCTCCCTAATCCAACAAACATCTAGAGACTCCCCAACGTAACAACGTCTGGAGTGGGTGTATGACTATATTATTTTATATTTGTTTTTATTATTTTATATTTATGTATGTATTATTATATAATTTTATTATAATCGTTTTCTTTAATTTTATTTAGCAGAATGTTATTTTAGCGATTATCTAGTAGATTAGTGCAATATATATTCGCGTTTATTACTTAATTACTTATATATTATATATTTAGTGCGATGGCGAGAAATAATTATTTTTCTCTTTCCTTACTGTCTGTATTACATTATAAATACGTGACTACAGTAATATGAAATATCCGTACTTATTAAAGTACAATAAAGCTCCTACTATATTCAAGTATTATTGGTAAGTAGAGTATTAGGAATGCAAAGTTCAGATCCTCGTGTCTCGGCTAAACCAAGCTCTGGGTAGACCTTGGAAATGACTTGCCTCTTCTCACTGACATTGCTTCTTGCGATATTGCTCTCATACCGTATATTAAATAATACATATAGTAGCGTGATGTCCCTTTAACAGTAGCGTAAAACGCAAAATAAATCTGTTAAACCCTTTGACCATCTGTAATTCTAGTCGATTAAGATATCGCGGCACCCACCAATATACTTAAAAGACAAAATTCTAGAATCAGTGGTTAACGTCCCCAGACAAGTTCTGGAATAAACTGGTGCCCATCCTAAATATTAACTATTAATATTTATAAAATCTGCCAAATTTTAGATCCTTTAAAATTCTAGACTATTAAGATATCGTAGCACTTACCGATATTCTTAAAAAGACCAATTTCCTAGAATCAAGGATCCCAGTCCCCAGACATGTTCTTGAATAAAATTGTGTCTATTTAATATTAAATAATAAAATTTACGGGAATAAATTTAAATTCATCTTTTAATGAATTTGATAAATTGTCATTTTTATACAATTTATAACATTCCCAAAATTCCATAAATTAATAGATCATGGGAGCGGAGATTCACCCTATTAAGTATATTAGTGTGCGAGAATCTCCAATATATAGTCAATAGCCGATAAAATTCATAACATCATGTATAAAGAGGAATATTGACAATTAAAGAATTACTATTAAATAGCATCCCAGATCTGTATGCATGAGAATTACCCTAATTCTACTGCTAGCTTTCCATAATGTCACCATGGCAACAACCACGCTAGAATTAGAAGTGAGTTAAAGAACAATAGAAAGCTTGCCCCATTGAATAGCATAGGGAGTAAATAGCACACTGCTAGTATCCAAGGATACACAATAATAACGTGGCATTCTGGAAGGCACTGACTAACGGAAAAATGGCCCGAATGTGTACGGTTTGTGACAGTTGTGTGGAATTTGTGCGTTTATAGGTGAATGTTACTACTAAAGTGTGTTTACAGTAGCGAGTCGCAATTGTGAAAGTAGCCCTAACTCTCCAGTAAGAACCTGAAGTAAATCTAAGCCTTTGGGACGGACGGTGGAGTGACTCGCGCTGGTTGTTGTGGTCGTTGTGCAGCTACGACGTTGGCGATAGGCACATCGGCGAAAGTACACCAGCGCTGAGTATCTTGCGCTGTCCGGGGGCCAAGAGGGGTAGGCAGCGACGCCCGCTAGCCTAAATATAAACTCATTATAATATTGATAAACTCATGTAGCAGATATGACTGAGTTGATAGAAGATGATCTTGGTATCAGGGAGCGATATACTCTACCTTTACAAGCGTTTGTCGATAGCTTGATACGCGGCGACGCTGGTCCAACTACTACGGAGGACGATGGTCGTTATATCGAACCGCCAATGTCCCAGGAGCAACTTACGCGTGAATTGGACTATAGAAAATTCACCGCTCGCTATACGCATCGTAATGGTACGTATATGGACGTCTTAACTACTGGCCATCCTATCAAATTTACACGATACGGACGATATCGACACCGAAAGGGAAATGGTCCTATTTAAATATCATACCCAGCTGAGTCGGAACGATAAATTGAGAATCGAATGCGAAAATTCTATTCGAAATCGACTCGAAAGAGAAGACGTTAAAGAACCGAATAAACGCGGTAACTCCAACGTATATTTGGAATTCTTGAGAGAAACATTGTAAAACCGAATAAATATCACCCGCGTTTCCCCTACAAGATGTGCGTCTTTGGTATTATTGCGATGAATGCCCAAGACCCAACCAACAAACGGAAAGACATAAACATCCGCGGAGACGTTGCTTTAAACACGGTTTTACTCGCTATATTTACGGGAGTTTCGAGCGAAACTTGTTCGATGTATCACCTACGCTCGCTCGACTCAAACGATCCTTAAATAAACCTATGATCAGAGTTCCGGAGTACTCAGTCAGACCTCCTCATTTCCTAGTTAGACTTCAGACTCTTGATCCTAATAGTATCACGGATCCTCCCGAACTGTACTCACTGTTCAAAGATCTAGTGTTACCCGAATAATTAGTCGGTGGCACTCCGGTTGTGGGCTCCCTAAATATTCGCCAATCTTACCTAGCCGGATTGGGACGCGGACATCTAATATCGTCATTCAACCGTATCATTGTCCCGGTTTAACCCGATACAACTTGTCACCAAGGCGGAGGAGAGAGTTGTACGAAACGTGTTGGACACTATTCTTCAAAAGATCGGAAAAGGAACCTACAATTGTTTAGAGAAACGTAAATTGCAGCAACAGGTCCAAGCGGTGGACGAATTAGCTTTGTCTCAGTTCGATCAGAAAATCCAGAATCTCTAAGAAGATATTGAACTTGGACGGCTCTACTTTCTGCAAGAGTTTGGACAAATGTTTTCAACAACAAGCGGAGGAAAATCAGCTCGAGGAGAAGCATATCGATTCCGATAGAGCCCGAGAACGCGAGTTGGAAAGAATCATCAAACCGAGGAAATTTCTCACTATACACGGTCCACCTACCGCTATCGTTCAGACGACCCGTCAGGGACCAGTAAGAGCTGCTGTCTCAAAACGCGCTCTCAAGGTTGTTCGACCTCGTTCCACTGAGGTTGATACCGATCAACCGGGTACCTCGACTGGCGGATACACCGACCGTAACCCTAAACCTTCTGATGCAATTGTATTGCACCCTTCACCCAAGGGTTATAGCCCTCTTAGTAAAGTGGCTCGCCCCAAAGAGAAAAGGACTCTTGCTTGCCCCAAAAAACTGCGTAAATGCCGTCCGCGCAAGAAAAACTAACTGTTTAGAGTATTTTTATATTTTAGAAACTGTGATTTTTTATATTTTATAGAATTAAATCCCATTTTCTGGGAGCGGTGTAAAGGCTTTTGCGGATCTAGCTAGTTATTTTCCCCGCAAAGTACTCTGTAGGTGTTTTAACGGACATAAAAAGCCATTTCTTCTGTATGTGTACTTTAGCGGACATAACTAGCGATCTTATGTCGCAATAAGCCAAAATCCTCTTGATACAGTGTAGTTACCATGACGACATCTAACAGCTGATATGTACACGTGTAACTTTTTCTTTGTTCTTTGTTCGTTCTTTGTTCGGTCGACCAATCAGAGCGTTTTTTGACTCTGTGTTGGAGATTGTATACAGAAACTCATGCAATTCAGTCAGTATGTGTATTTTGTCCACAGCCAGAAGACCGGCTTTGGAATTTCTGTGTTTCAGGCTTTAGCCAAACATTAGTTTTCTTTGGTCATAGAAACGTATAACTGTTATCAAACCACAAACCATACCAACTCAACACCAATCATATTGTCACCTATAAACACCGCATTTTTACTGCTATTTACTGTCGGTTATTAATTATATCAGTTGATGGAATATTATTATATTTGGTTAACATCGATAAATAATCATAAAACCCCAAATCTTCTTGATATACTGAAGGTAAGAGACCGGTTACATATAGCAATTGCGACTTACATTAAAGTGGTTTTGGAGTGAATCTAATGCTATTTCATAGGCACTACATGTGTCGGTTGTTGTTCTCTTTATATGTGACTAAAATTAGTGAAGGTCGGCAGATCGGTGTGCAGCATTGTGCGGTAGTGTGCATGATTGTGACTGATAACAAAGCATCTCCTAAAGAATGCGCTTTATACGTGAATCCATAGCCATCCCGTTGTGTCTAGTGTAAGTCATAACTCTGTTTACATATTTAGAGCGCCACGTCCTAAAGGAACTGTTAATATTTCCCGAAAGTGAATAATATTTGTCAGAGATTATATATTAACGATCAGTCGAATAATACAGTAGGCCTACACCGCAATAAGGTCAAGGCTTCTGCATCCAGTCTCCCGGGTATATCCAGCGGGTGAATGGTCGCGCATAGACTGGCTTCGGCTAATGTAGTGTATCAAATACTCGTCATAGGCTAAAGTCGATTTATAATCTAGAAGACATCTAAATTTGGCAGGTTAAACTGCTAAAGGTCTGAAAGCGCGAACACAGTTGCTGGGAATGATTATTGGTCAAGTCTCTGCTGGTGTGGAGCTAGCTAGCTGGGAGTTGTGGCTGTAGACTAACCAGAGAGGAATTGTAATAGGCAACCAGTATTGCTATTCCAGCCCAGACAGCATTCTTTAAATCCCACATCCCACCATCCTTCCTGTATTCCACTTCCTATTGACTCTACTATAAATGTTGTATTGCTATCTCAGGTAAATGACAGATATAATAACATAAATACTATCCATGGCATGGCTGTTGTGTAGGCTTATATATGAAATAGTTTATTCCACAATGTATTTGTCTGGTTATTTTTTAATTGAATTTTTGTAAAGTAGTAAAATTAATGTTCTTAAAAATAATTTTATTATTTTATATGTAACCAATGAAATTAGCTACAATTTTTTGCTGCATTTTAAGAGTGTACATTGATATAATATTATTTCAATACCCATATTCAGATATTACTACATCGGCATACGATGCGTTGGCATTGTATCACATATCTCCACATAGATGTATCAGCAGTTACTCGCACAGTTTCGAAACTTCGCATAGTTATAACTGTATAAAGGTCGTCAGTCTGCGTTTAGGAAAAATATTTTATGACAACACAGGACGAGCGACGAGCGCAACGAGGCATATAATGAAGACGAGTACTGCATAGACTATATTCCTATAAACCATACCTGGCTGCGCCTATTGAACGCATCGGTAGTTATAAAGATCGTCAGTCTGCGTTTAGGAACTATAATTAAATACAAAACAGGACGAGCACAACGAGGCTTATAAAGAAGAGGAATATTGCGTTGACTATATTATTATATAAACCACCTGGCTTCACACATTGATCGCATCCCTAGTTATTATTATTATAAAGATCGTCCTAGCCTGCGTTTAAGAAATATATTTAAATTCAAAACAGGACGAACGCAACGAGGCTTATAATGAAAACGAGTACTGCGTTTATTATATTCCTATAAACCACCTGGCCTTGCATATTGAATGTGCGATTGGAAATAAGTTCGCGCTACCCTTCCGTGGGTGGTAGATGTCGCGGTTATGTATTGGTGGGTGGGAAGGGTGGGGGGGGGGGGGTGCAGATTAAAAGGGCTAGACACGTACTGTACCCTGTAAAGGCTTTTGCGGAATTAGCTGGTTATTTTCCCCGCAAAGTACTCTGTAGGTGTTTTAACGGACATAAAAAGCCGTTTCCTTACTGTACCGGTGTTTTAGTGGACATAAAAAGCCATTTCTTCTGTATGTGTACTTTGGCGGACATAACTAGCAATTTTATGTCGCAATACACCAAAATACTCTTAGTACAGTGTAAGTTCAGATGACGACATCTATCAGCTGATATGTACACGTGTAACTTTTTCTTTGTTCTTTGTTCGGTCGACCAATCAGAGCGATTTTCATTTTATTTGTACAGAAGCCTCCGGGAAATCGCGCAATGCATTATGGTTTATGTTTACCTTTTTTCCTGATGCCAGAACATCGGCTGTGGAATTATTCTGTGTTTCAGACTTTAGCCAAACATTAGAACGGCTTTGATCATAGAAACGTATAACTGTTATTAATTCACAAACTGCCAAATCAAATCATATTGTCACCTACAAACACCGCATTATTTTACTGCTATTTACTGTCGGTTATTAATTGTATCAGTTGATGGAATATTGTTATATTTGGATAATATAGATAAATAATCATAAAACCCCAATCTTCTTGATATACTGAAGGTAAGAGACCGGTTACATATAGCAATTACGACTTACATTATATTGGGTTTGGAGTGAATCTAATGCTATTTCATAGGCACTACATGTGTCAGTTGCTGTTCTCTTTATATGTGTCTAAAATTAGTGAAGGTCGGCAGATCGGTGTGCAGCATTGTGCGGTAGTGTGCATGACTGTGACAGATAACAAAGCATCTCCTAAAGAATGCACTTTATACGTGAATCAATAGCCATCCCGTTGTGTTTAGTGTAAGTCATAACTCTGTTTACATACTTAGAGCGCCACGTCCTAAAGGAACTGTTAATATTTCCCGAAAGTGAATAATATTGGTCAGAGATTATATATTAACGATCAATCGAATAATACAGTAGGCCTACATCGCAATAAGGTCAGAGCTTCCGAATCCAGTCTCCCGGGTATATCCAGCGGGTGAATGGTCGCGCATAGGCTGGCTTCGGCTAATGTAGTGTATCAAATACTCGTCATAGGCTAAAGTCGATTTATAACCTAGAAGACACCTAAATTTGGCAGGTTAAACTGCTAAAGGTCTAAAAGCGCAAACAATAACAGTTATAGCTTCTTTATTGCACGTAGGCAATAAAAAGGCAAAAGTACTGGTCGACCGGCAACCAGTAGGCCTGACTGCCTAACTACCCGAACCGGTACTTACAGCAGTACAAGTACAGCAATATTATTCGATTTAGATAATTATATACCGGTAGGTCTTAATATTTAATCGGGGACGCCTGGTTTTTTATTGGGATTTTACTTAGGCCTATTTCTGTCAGTTTTATTTATTTGTAAGTTAATATTGAGCAGAAGACGTGTAAGCCTGCTCAGATTGTACAGGTAATTTGTAGGCTAGACTGTTGTCTGACTGTTGTTAAGTCTGAAGAGATTGCAGTGTATGTAGAGTGTATGTCCGATAAAGTACTAGTTAGGAAAGTGGTGGGCATCCAGTGCTGTAAGGTAAATCCCCCCTGAAAGAATAAGTCGTACTACTCGGTTAGAACGCATACTAACTAACCATTTCGGAGTCTGCATATACTGTAGTTTATTTAGGCTTGATAGTAGTCTGCCAGCGTTTGGTCTGTATTTTGTTTGTGTAGTCTGTAAGGGTAGCGTAATATTTATTATTCAGAGTTTATGCGATTATTCGCAACATTCATACCCCCAAGTTTATTCCTACAGTAATTGTGCTTGTTATCCATACCGTTATAGTTAAATTAACCCCGGTACTACATCAGGGCTGTTTGGCGTAGGTAAAGACTGGAGATTTTATGCGTTGGTCACTCCGGCAGATACCGTGGTTCATTTAGCTGTTCAAGTATTTTTAACTGCTGGTTATTTGTTGTATAAGTACTTGTACCTAATTTAGGGTTTAGTGTACAGTGCTTTCCGAAGGTAATTAGTGTGTAGGCAGTATATTTGTGTTGTAAAGTGGTTGATAGGCACGTTGGCTCTGTTAGGCCGCGGTAATTAACTTCTAGGTAGGAACACTCCGTGATACATAACGTAGTACTTATAGCGCTATGGCTATAAGTCGTCAGACGGTGGTATTTTTCCTATCTGGACAACGCAGTATATTTACTACTGCTTTATTACTTTCAAATACCGTAGTATCCTGTCCGTTTGTAAGAACCAGATATTCTAACCCTTTGTTAGGCTGGCTTGTAGACTTCTAGTAAAATTACCCTAAAAAAAAATTCGTACGTGTAATTTTTTGTGTTTATTTAGAGATTGTAATCTCACCCCGTAATTGTACGTAATTTGTAGTATTAAGTAACTTAGGTAAATTAGAATTATTTGTTTTAGTGTCCAACAAGTAGCACTTCACTGAGAGTGTAGAGCTTCTGTGTAGTGACTCTTTCCCAGAAATAATAACATTTATTTCAAATATTGACAAAAACCCATTAAACGGGTATATATATTATAAATCAACTCAAACCGATTTATAAAATAGTAGGCCTGTCTTACAACAATTAGGTCTTAATGTCAGTTGGACTACTGCTTAAATAACAGTAATAAAGTAAAGTAAAGTAACCAAGTAACCCTAAATTTCAGAAATTCAATTATTCTAAAATAATTGATATACCGGTATTCACGATAGGCTTATTATATATTTCTATATATTTGTGCTGAAATTATATACCGGTATTCTGTAATTAATTCTAGTCTATAATTATACTTATATATACTATAAGTGTAAGCTGTATACCGGTATTCACGATAGGCTTATTATATATTTATATATATTTGCGCTGAAATTATATACCGGTATTCTGTGACAAACCTAGTCTGTAATAATACTTATATATATACTATAAGTGTATACCGGTACTCTAATATATTGTAAATATATCACGTTACACTGAGTAACGATATCGGTAATTAATTACTAGGCTAACAGTTGATACTGAATTACTAGACTTGCTTTAACTGTAATATAGCAGTAGGCATTCAACTGTACAAACAAACATGTCTGACACAAAGCAAAACCTGTCAGACAGTCTCCTAGATACAACCATCTGTGACCCAGACAGGAGTGTGGAACGTGTGAGACCAAAGTTCAACTCACCTCCTACTGTAAGAAAGATCATCCCTCCAGTAGTGCTATCAGACCCTAGGCTAGTCCAACACCGTAGGTCTATCATAGGCACTCGGGCTCAGGTCAAGCGGGACCAGGAAGCAGCTGTTAAACAGCAGCAACACCCTAGCCAAGAACTTATTTCTCAGCGGCCCGATAGCTCCAGTAGTTCGGATACTGTAGAGTTGACACCCGAGCGAGGAGCAAAGATGGCAGATGCGGTTTATTCGGATCCCCTTCTCATTCTTCCTGCAGCCGTACTCACTAGGGTATTGATTGCGGTGGAGGAACACCAAATTGATTGGGTGAGAAGTAAGCGATCGACCAAGGACAGTTATGCGGGATACACAAGGGAGGAACTGAAGTCTATTGTCGAGTCGCAATGGAACTTCCCCGGACCCGGACTCCCGTTTGACTTATCGGAAGCTGCCTGGGAAGACATACACAGGGTGGGAGTGACAAAAGACACTAGTGATCCAGCTGTGTGGAAGAGGTCGGCAGCAGGATATGTACAGGGATTCTTCAGCTCTTTAGAGCGATTAGAGGAACAACTGTTTCGACAACCCCAAGGACCTCAAGAGCAGGAAGAGCTGCTTTATCAAGTTAGAGAAAGAATTCTAAGAATCAGACTAATCCTATCGGCCTTTGAGGAAGCTTCGAAAAGAAGACAAGACACGTCGTTGCAAGTTGCCGTAAAGACTTGGTTCCAGCGGGTGAGACGCTATTGACATCTATCTGTCAGACTATCAATGATTCCTAGGTGACGAAGAGTTGAGGAGACGGCTGTCTGGACTTCGCCCTAATAGTGAAGGAGCCAAGCTTGTGTTGGATGCAATCGATGCGGAAATGTTAGCTGCGAACCAAGCTAAATTTGATGAAAGACTCCGCATCGCTAGGGTCCAAGAAGAACAAGTAAAGAAAAAACGTATAGAAGACAGAAAGACAGCAGCAGCGGCAATGGCAGCGGCAGAAGCGGAAAGAAAGGCGGCAGAAGCAGCGGCAGAGGCAAAAGCGGCAGCTGCAGCAATAGAAGCGGAAAGAAAGATAGCGGTGGCAGAAGCGGAACGAATAGCATCTGAAGAGACCACCCAACTAGAGTTGGAAAATATTCAAGAGAATCAAGACTGCATAAATAAACAGTTAACAGCTAGTCAAATGCAGATGATGAGTCGATCTACTCCCAAATGACAGGGATTTACATCCTCTGATGAAGGCGATACCACCGATCCTGAAGGCGGAGGAAGTAGGTCTCGTCTAAGTAGGCGTAGAAGAATGTCCCACCGTCAGAAATTGCCTGATTTGCCCCCAGCTGTTAGAAGGCAACTAGCTAGCACAGACTTAGGTAGTACAGAACCCACAGACCAAATTATTAAAATAGAAAGACTCCCTACTATAGTAGATGAGCCTGAAATAATTAGGCCTGTTCTCGAAGCCACCCCTTCGGTGATAGAGACACCTGTACTCCCAGAACCTACCTCTAAATTCCCTTTGCACAGCACAAAACTACCTGTGCCCAGCAGAACAACCCCTGAGACGGTTCCTGTCCTGGACTCCGAGCGAAATATCAATGATTTGTTGCCCGTTGTCCCTCGTCCGCCCGCTACTATGTTGGCGGCTCCCGCTTCGGCGGTAGAGTGGGTATAGGAGGGACGACGAGAGATGGGTCTTCTGCTCGGGCAGTTGAGGGAACACCGTAAGTGCTCCTCTCAGCAGGTCCGGGAGATGGAAGGAACTGTTCAGCAGTTCAAGGGCACGGTAAGGGAAAGTAGGTTAGAGTTGCAAGAGGTGCAGCAGAGTATCGCATTGGAACGCGATAGGTTGGTGAATACCCAAAGGGGTATACCACCAACCCCGGTAACAATGTGTCAACCTGTTAGGTCTGAAGTATTTCATGCGCAAGGTGTGGAGCCTACACGCATCTATACTGCTAGTGAAGTAGAAACTCCTATAGTAAACCCTATTAAGGGTAATTATAAACCTGTTGACAATGATATTCCATATAGACCTGATCATAATCCGAGAAATTTATATACCGATAGCTCGATATTAAATAACACAATGGCCCAAGAAAGTTTTACGTGTCAAATGGCTAGAACCGAAGCCCGTCAAGTGGTAAAGGTAGGTGAGATCGTCAAGTTCAATGGAAATGAGATGAAATGGTTACCTTTTAATGAATATTACATAGATAACATACAGAACTCTGTGTTATCTATCGGAGAGAAACTTAGATTCCTCATCGAGTGCTTGGAAGGATCTCCCAAGTTAATGGCGTTAAAGTTTATTGGACATCCAGATGGATTAAGACAAGTTTGGGATACTCTTAACATCAGGTATGGTAATAGGAATAACATAGCTAGGTATTTGTATGCAAAATTGGTAGCGCCCCGAAAGTTCATTAGCAGCGGGATTATAGAGTTTTCCGATGAGATTCAGGAGATCTGTACACAATTAGATTGGCTAGGTAAGTCTCATGAATATCAGAGTTCTATGGTTATTGGAGCCGTGGCCTCTACTTTACCAAAGGGTGGAGTAGGTACACGCTGGGATAAGAAAGTGTTATATATGATGGAACAACAACGACGAGACCCTACCATGGCTGATCTCATGTAATTCTTAGATGGAGAAGTAAAATTACAGCTCCTAAAGCAGTCCAGAGAGAAGACACCGGAAAATAAGGTAAGTGAGAAACCCGTTTCTAGGAGAAAGGTAACACCAGTGTGTTATACCGACGATGGCGAAAGCCAGGCTTCTCAAGAAGAGGACAGCGGGAAAGACGCTGAAAGATCTTATTATGTCAACAAAACGCCTAAAGACGTAAGTAAATTCAAGTCTCGAATCAATGACAGGAGAGAACAGGTAAGAAAAACTCCTCCTACGTCTCCTAAGAGAATTCATGTAAGAAAGCCCGAAGAAAGAATGAGTGTGCACAATGTTACTCAAAGTAAAGTAAGTAACATCAAACCGAAATGTGCGCTGTGTGACGGGCCCCACCGTTTGAATGTGTGTGATGAATTCCTAAAGAAATCATTAAAGGATAGACGTGAAGTCATGTGGGATAAGCGGTTGTGTTATAATTGCCTCAGACAAGGACACCAACGGCGAACCTGTTACTCCGACGCAAGGTGTGCAAAGTGCGGCGCAAAACATCATATCTTGTTGCACACTGAATTCGAACGAAACAGCCCGAGTCAGGTAAGTGAGTCCGAACTACATGTCCAATTCAGTGATGTGAACGACACTGACCAAAGTTCTGAGATGGAAGGATTCTATACGGACGAATTCTCCGACAAAAACGAATCCTGTTACCTAATAAATACCGCAGTGTATCGAGCACTTACGTATGAAAAGGACACCGACAGTGAGCCCCCCTAACTACTCCTGACCGACAACCATCTTGGAAAGCACCAACTTCAAATGTAGGAATCCGAGAATTTCCCGTAGTGCAGTTGAGAGTCCACGGGCCACGAAAAAGTTATATAGTGAATGCCCTTCTTGACTCCGGCAGCACAGGAACATTCATTGACAAAGAACTAGCCGAAGACATCTTTGCTGGACAACCCAAGTTCCGAACTAAGTTAAACATGTCAGGAATTATGCAGGTTTGGAAATCTACAGTAATTGCAGATTACTATGTAGGTGCGTTGTCCACCCCCCAGGATGAACTAGGAGAACACAGTATAAGGTCAGTAAAAATGGTGGCGATAAAGAACTTCGCTACCAACCAAGTGGAACCTTATAACTGGGAGGAGGACGATTTCACCCAGCAGCTTGAGATACCTAGATTCAACACAGACTACCCTGGAGTGCAAATACTCATCGGCCAAAATGCGCATGAGGTGCTTGAGACATTGGAGAAACGGCCTGCTCAACCGCAACCACTACAAGCCTATGCGGGAAGAACTAGAGTAGGTTGGTACTTTACTGGCCCTTCCCGTAGAACTCTCATGGAAAGGTTACCCAAAGAACGGGTCTACCAAGTAAGTGAATGGGAAGCGGAGAGCAGTGAGGTGGACGACCCAACTGAGGGAACACCATACTCCTCAGATAATGACGATATCCACCAACTCTTCGACGAGGAGAATAACATTGACCTCCTTACGGAAAACGAAACTTGGCAAAACCAAGTGAACCTATGTCAACTCATTCGTCCATCAGGACAAGTCGACTATAACGACGAACTGAATGACGTAATAGATCGCTACAACGCGAAGACTCGGGATGAACACGCCGTACGATTCTTTACTCAAGAGGGTGTAGAGCACAATTCCTACGATAAGGCCCTATCGGTAGAAGAAGAAAGAGCCAAGCAGATCCAGGAGACAACTACACGTTTTCTTAAAGATCAAGGTAGATATGAAATCGGTCTACCATTTCGAAAGCGAGAACCTAAATTTATAAACAACCGACCCTTGGCGGAGAAAAGAATTGCGCAACTACATCGACGCCTTACGGCAAATGCTTCAGCTAAGGAAATGTACAAGACTCAGTTGAAGAAATTTATTAACAAGGGATATGCGGAGCGAGTACCGGAGGAAACACCCATAACTGAGAGAACGTTCTATCTAACACATCATTATGTTCCCAAACCCGGTAAACCCAATGAAGTCCGGGTAGTATTTGACGGCTCCGCCCTCTACATGGGCCAATCCCTTAATTCCGAGTTGTTGCCAGGACCCAACTTACTCCAATCCTTGTTGGGAATACTCTTAAGATTACGACAATATTCAATCACTTTCGCCTCTGATATAGAAGGCATGTTCTTACAAGTCAAGGCGCTGGATAGGGATCGAGACAGCCTACGATTTCTGTGGTGGCCTGAAGGAGACCTCAACCAGAAACTGGTGGAGTACTGGATGACCATCCAGGCTTTTGGGATCATCTCAAGCCCTTCAAACGCCTGCTCAGTGGTGCGAACCACTGCTGATGACAACCGGGACGCCTTCTCTAAAGAGGTGATCGACAACATCAAACGGGATATATACATGGACGACAATTTACAGTCCCTCCCATCAGTGGAAGAAGCCATTGATGTCGCCAAAGGAACGGTAGAGTGCTTAAAAAGAGGTGGATTTCGATTAACTAAATTCACCAGCAACTCCCGTGAGTTTCTGGAATCGATCCCGGTAGAAGATCGAGGAGTTAAAGATCTAGACCTGATCAAAGACGATCTTCCAGAAACCAAGACACTTGGTTTGAAATGGGACACAGAGAGAGATATCCTGTTTTTCCAGCTAAAACAGTGAGATAATCCAGTTCGGACTAAACGGATTTGTTTAAGTATCCTGAGCACTTATTTCGATCCATTGGGATTTATTAGCCCAGTTATATTGATTGCTCGGAGTTTAGTACAACAAATGTGGCTTGAAAACCACTCATGGGACGATCCACTTAAGGGAGAACTATTAAGGAAGTGGATGAAATGGGAAGATTCTCTACCAGCCATCGAGAACTTTATAATTACCTGTTCATATTTTGGTCATGTTCTCCCTACGTATTCCTATCAACTCCATGTGTTTGGAGACGCCAGCGATATGGGAATAGGTATAGTAGCCTACCTGAGAGTTGAAACTCCGGATGGAATTAAGATCGCCTTGGTTACCTCTAAGGCCTTGATAAACAACAAGTTGAAAGTTCCTCGAGCGGAGTTAAAGGCGGCTCTATATGCTACAGCCATCGGCCGGAATGTAACAGAACAGATCGACTACCCACTGGAAAAAACTGTCTATTGGACCGATGCTTTACTCGTGTTGGAGTATATAACCAATGAAGTCTGTCAGTTCAGCGTCTTCGTTACCAACAGAGTAGCCATTATACTTAGTCGCACGAAGATAGATCAATGGAGACATTGCCCCGGAACGATTAATCCAGCAGACATCGCCTCCAGGGGAGCAACTCCACAAGAACTGATAGATACTCCAGACTGGTTAGGTGGACCCGACTTCCTAAGCAAAGAAGAGGATGAATGGCCTCCTCATCTTACTACAGCGGAGATTAGACAGGCCAAGGGAGCGGAGAAAGTAAAACCTAAAATCCGGGCGAGTAAATCGAAGTTATTTAAACCTGTGATAGATCTGTCTGTACTACACACTTCCGGAGACGACGCTTTGGATCCGAAACCCACAGCCACAAATAAGTCTGTTGTGGAAATCAGAGAGAGGGATTGGAAATCTGGAATACCAGATGTCTCGCAAGGACTCTCACCTCTCCTGCAGAGAGCGATACATCATTATAGTTCCTGGAATCGGCTCTGTAAGGCCGTTATATATTTAAAGCGATGTTTTCATCATCACTACTCCAGGACGAAGACCACTAGTGATACCGCTCCACTGACATCTGCGCAGGTCCATGTTGTTAAAGATCTTCCCAAATACAAGATATCCGACAGGTTTCTGAAGGAGAAGATCAGTTACCCAAGGAGGTGAGGTCTCTATAGGGGTGACTGAAACAGGCGGCGGCGGACTCGTGAGGGTCTGGGGGCACACTAAATCTCTTCTATGGTGCAAGGGAGTTACTGAAGGCCCTCGTGTCTAGCGAACCATGAATCAACATGGTGCCGTGGTACCGTCTAGTCGGCCTGTTGCCGTACTGCCAGTCCTGTACACAGTAGGGGTGGTGGCATGGCGTGATTTGTGGTGTTATATGGTGTGAACTGTGTTTTGTATGTGGGCGACCAGTGGCAGTTAGCTTGCGTTGGGGCTTGGATGTGTGCCATTGACCGTCAGCTGTTCCGTTTTTTTGATACTATATGTTATTGTCTCCATGTTCAGCTGATTGGTCTTTGGGGTGTGTTTGGGTCTGAGATGAGCTTTCTGTTGCTGTGGGTGCGTGAGTACACGTGATTGTATGTGTGGCCACTGCGAGTGAGTATGGGAACCCTTGCCGGTTGGTCCAGACGCCGCTGGTATTAGTAGCACAATATCTTTACTGCGCCCCAGCATACTTTGTGCACACAAAGTTATTTTGCCCTGACGGCAAAATAAGGTACTCTCGACTCTTTTATTAGTCGATACAATTTTGTCCCCTCTGATTTTGTGACCCATTCGTCTTTCCCGATTATGTCCTCTGTGTGTGCATGGTATGTGTCCAATTATGTGTTTACTATTGTGTACTTGATTTGTGAACATCTGTTGAGTACACGTGTACAGTGACTGGTAAGTGGTTACTTGTTCCTAGCTTTTGAGCTAGTCAGTATTGTTTGCGGAACTGACTTTCCCTCAATACTGCCGGCGAGGCGGGTGAAAACATGTCAAAATTCCATGTTGGGTAGCGCAAGCCCACTTGGGACAAGACCGTCGGTTTGGCTCAAGGGCGACCTTGATGCTCGATCGCTATCGACTGGTCCACCCGCCGGTTGACTCTCTGAGTTGGCTCAATGTACAGTCAGGTCACAGTAAGTTGACAGTAGCCGACCATCTGGCTACACCGACGAGCTGTGCCGGTGTGATCGGGGGATTGAAAATTGAACCCGGGAAGCATCGGGCTACCCTCCGGCCCGGTCTGATAAAAACGGAGTCAGACTGGCCCCAAGGGTGGTGGGACAGCGTCCGCCTCGTGGGTGCACCTCGGGGAGGAGCCCAGAAGGACGCAAGCGACCAGGAGCATGAAGAAACCAATAAGCAGATGCTGAGACTCCTGCAATGCTATGAGGATTCCGATAAGTATTTCCTGTTGTTGAGAAATCCACAGATGCACTTAAGGGATCGTTTCTCTAACACAATGATAGATGGGTTAATACGTGTTGGAGGAAGACTAACTAATGCTCCATTATCCTTTGACACTAAGTTTCCCATACTCATTAGAAATCTTGAAATACAAATCAAGATGATTGTAGATGTTCACAGCAAACTTTATCATGCTGGTAGAGAACGAGTTCTTAGCGAAATTCGAACTCGCTATTATTTTTATAAACCCCGTAGAGCTCTGAACCAAGTTCTTAGGAACTGCATACCCTGTAGGAAAGCATTCAGTAGGCCTTTAACACAGCGAGAGGCAGAATTACCTAGGGAACGATTAAGCTTCTATGAACCACCCTTTACTAATACCGGTGTAGATTTATTTGGCCCTATTTAAGTATATCGTGCTAGGACTATAGTCAAGAGATGGTGTGTCATCTTTGTTTATATGACTTGTAGAGCTATCCATCTCGATATGGTGAACGATTTATCTACTAACAGCTTCCTATTGAGCTTACGCCGACAGATCGCTCGCTTTGGAACTAGTAACACGATGAGATCTGATAAGGGAACGAACTTCATTGGTGCCAACAATGAAATCAAAGCTTACATCAAAGATTGGAACCAAAGACAGGTGGACGATCAGCTAAGGGTAACAGCGTCTAGCTGGACCTTCAACGCCGCCGACGCCCCTTGGTGGGGAGGAAGTTGGGAGAGATTAATCAGGAGCGTGAAGACCGCATTTCACTTTATAGTGCCGTGCCGCGCGTATCTCACCGATGAACTTTTGCGGACGTTAATGGAGGAAATCGCCGCCTATCTCAACGAGAGGCCGCTTATGCCAGTCTCATCGAGTCCCGATTCCCTGGAAGCGCTAACACCCGCGCACTTCCTATTGAAGAAACCTGTTGCCATGCTCCCACGATCGGAAATCACAGACGGAGACGAATACTGCCGGCAAACTTGGCAACTTATGCAGTTGTTATCCCGTCGTTTCCCTGACCATTTCGAAAAACATTATCTGCCCACGCTACAACTTCGAACTAAGTGGTTTGCGCAGCAAGAAAACGTGAGCGCAGGAGACATGGTACTTATTGTGGATTCAGATCTTCCACGTTAGCGGTGGCAGACAGGTCGTATCATCGAGACTCATATCTCGGATGATGGTTTGGTGCGATCGGTAGAACTCGTTGTCATGCGAGGCAACTTTAAGAAACCGGGAATTGTCTTCGAGACGCAGCAGCTCAATCGCCCAGTTGGTCGTTTATGTTTACTGGAAAGAGACAGAGAACTTTCCGGAAACTATGGAAGGCAAGATACTCTTCCCACGACCACCTCTCTAATCCAACAAACATCTAGGGACTCCCCAACGTGACAGCGTCTGGAGTGGGTGTGTGACTATATTATTTGATATCTGTCTTCATTATTTTTATATTTAGGTATGTATTATTATGTAATTTTATTATAATCGTTTTCTTTAATTTTATTTAGTAGAATGTTATTTTAGCGATTATTTAGTAGATTAGTGCCATATATATATTTGCGTTTATTACTTAATTACTTCTATATTATATATTTAGTGCGACGGCGAGAAATAATTCTTTTTCTCTTTCCTTACTGTCCATAGTACATTATAAATACGTGACTACAGTAAGATGAAATGTCCATACTTATTAAAGTACAATAAAGCTCCTACTATATTCAAGTATTATTGGTAAGTAGAGTATTAGGAATGCAAAATTCAGATCCTCGTGTCTCGGCTAAACCAAGCTCTGGGTAGACCTTGGAAACGACTTGCCTCTTCTCACTGACATTGCTTCTTGCGATATTGCTCTCATACCATATATTAAATAATACATATAGTAGCGTGATGTCCCTTTAACAGTAGCGTACAACGCAAATAAATCTGTTAAACCCTTTGACCATCTGTAATTCTAGTCGATTAAGATATCGCGGCACCCACCGATATACTTGAAAGACAAAATTCTAGAATCAATGGTTAACGTCCCCAGACATGTTCTGGAATAAACCGGTGCCCATCTTAAATATTAACTATTAATATTTATAAAATCTGTCAAATTTCAGATCCTTTAAAATTCTAGTCTATTAAGATATCGTAGCACTTACCGATACTCTTAAAAGGACAAATTTCCTAGAATCAAGGATCCCAGTCCCCAGACATGTTCTGGAATAAAATTGTGTCTATTTTAATATTAAATAATAAAATTTACGGGAATAAATTCTAATTCATCTCTGTTAATGAATTTGATAAATTGTCATTTTATACAATTTATAATATTCCCAAAATTACATTAATTAATAGATCATGGGAGCGGAGATTCGCCCTATTAAGTGTATTAGTGTGCGAGAATCTCCAATATATAGTCAATAGCCGATAAAATTCATAAAATCATGTATAAAGGGGATATTGACAATTAAAGAATTACTATTAAATAGCATCCCAGATCTGTATGCATGAGAATTACCCTAATTCTACTGCTAGCTTTCCATAATGTCACCATAGCAACAACCACGCTAGAATTAGAAGTGAGTTAAAAGAACAATAGAAAGCTTGCCCCATTGAATAGCATAGGGAATAAATAGCACACTGCTAGTATCCAAGGATACATAATAATAACGTGGCATTCTGGAAGGCACTGACTAACGGACCAATGGCCCGAATGTGTACAATTTGTGACAGTTGTGTGGAATTTGTGCGTTTATAGGTGAATGTTACTACTAAAGTGTGTTTACAGTAGCGAGTCGCAATTGTGAAAGTAGCCCTAACTCTGCAGCAAGAACCTGAAGTAAATCTAAGCCTTTGGGACGGACAGTGGAGTGACTTGTGCTGGTTATTGTTGTCGTTGTGTAGCTACTACGTTGGCGAAAAACACAGCGACGATGGTACATCAGCGCTGAGGATCTTGCACTGTCCGGGGGCAGAGAGGGGTAGGCAGCGACGCCCGCTAGCCTAAATATAAATTTATTATAATATTAATAAACTCATATAGCAGATATGACTGAGTTGATAGAAGATGATCTTGGTATCAGGGAGCGATATACTCTACCGTTACAAGCGTTTGTTGATAGCTTGATACGCGGCGACGCTGGTCCAACTACTACGGAGGACGATGGTCGTTATATCGAACCGCCAATGTCCCAGGAGCAACTTACGCGTGAATTGGACTATAGAAAATTCACCGCTCGCTATACGCATCGTAATGGTACGTATATGGAATTCTTAACTACTGGCCATCCTATCGATTTACACGAGACGGACGATGTAGACACCGAAAGGGAAATGGTTTTATTTAAATATCATACCCAGTGGAGTCTGAACGATAAACCGAGAATAGAACATGAGAATTCTATTCGAAACAGACTCGAAAGATGGAATGTGGAAGAAGGCTTGTAAAGACAAGTAGAGGAGAATCACTGGAGAAAAGACATACGTTAATGTCCAGGGTCCATAATGTGAATAATATTCCCCGGGGCACGGGTGCTCGCGGGCCGTCTCCTTCGGGAGGCTGTAATTTTCTCTTATTTCATCGTCTTCCTGTAATTATTGTGATCAGTGTCGCAATTAAAGAGCAAGAATGAATGGTGACATAACGGAAAACAAGTCCATCGTGGTATCTTACAGATACTACCATATATCCTTCCTCCTCCTTACTACCATTATCCCTCTATACATCGCTATTGAAGATACAACATACTTCGTCCCACCTTCTCTTCCCAACGCGCTCGGAGCTTTGGGAGACGATCGACCAATCCTAGTGGTATCGTGGTATGGATCGTACCACTTACTACTAAACCTCCTCATCCCTTACTATTGATCTGGATGCTCATATTGGTGTCCGCCCCTCCTGTCCATGTCACATTCTGTTGATATTTATGATATCAACTTCCACCCTCTCGTTGTTGATTAGAAAATCAACCATCAATAATTTCCTTAAGTCCACAACCGTGATACAAGGACTGAAAGGACACGCGGATAGTTCGTGAACAACTGGTACCATTATGTGTCATAAATCTGGTTGTTCACCCCCCTAATAACTGGGGATAAATTCATTTGGAGATAGTCTTCGAACGTTT
Organism: Nemertoderma westbladi; assembly: GCA_032718475.1. Lineage (NCBI taxonomy): Eukaryota > Metazoa > Xenacoelomorpha > Nemertodermatida > Nemertodermatidae > Nemertoderma > Nemertoderma westbladi. Next base: position 27,591 of record JAUCBJ010007119.1, on the reverse strand, counting down.
GAATCCTCCTACTGAGATCGTATTTCTGAATATTTCAGAATGCAACATAGGTTTTCCTCTGCTCTCTACCATCACTGGCGGCCATACAACGGGAACATGGAGAACATTCCATATCCTTTCGTCGATACTCAGCTGATTGCTCCCTGGGCAGAAGGCCGAGGTTTCTTCCGCACTATGTATGCAAATACACCCAGCGGCATTACTAAAGTACAACGAACCTCCATCGGACATCTTGCCTTTCAAGAATACGGATTATTGATAGTAACAATGTGTTGGTTGGCAAGCTGTATTTATCGAGGTGTTTGTTATTATACATTTATTATAGGAAGGGATCTAGGGGTCTTAACCTCGAATGATAAGTTTATTTTACCGAAAATAACTTATCTTTTATTGGCGCAATTGTAGGACTAATCCCATCACATGCGTACTTTTTAACCGGGTAGTGTACAAATTTAGGAACCACGTAATTTTTCTTGAAATTAATATCTCATATCTCTCCAAACTACGTACGCATTTCGACCTTACTGGGTCTCATCAGCGTGGTGTCGGATTCGAACCTGGGACCTCGAGGTGGAAGCCGAGACTACAACCACTAGGCCCCCACCTCACCCAGTCTCGGCTTCCACCTCGAGGTCCCAGGTTCGAATCCGACACCACGCTGATGAGACCCAGTAAGGTCGAAACGCGTACGTGGTTTGGAGAGATATGAGATATTAATTTCAAGAAAAATTACGCGGTTTCTAAATTTGTACACTACCCTGTTAAAAAGTACGCATGTGATGGGATTAGTCCTACAATTGCGCCAATAAAAGATAAGTTATTTTCGGTAAAATAAACTTGTCATTAGAGGTTAAGACCCCTAGATCCCTTCCTATAATAAATGTATAAGAATACGGATGGAATTTCAAGGTTGGAAATCCTATCAACTACCAACAAGTATATGGAGATCATTATTCTGGATTATACTTTGACGGACCATTGACCGCACCTGGCGCCGTGTATAGCTTTATGAGTGTTCCACTTCGTCCCTCCTTAGCTATATACACGATCTTTGAAAACGCCGCACTTGCCGGTTGGCTAGCCGATGTGTGCAGTCGTACCATACGCGCCCATCCCTTAATACTTGGAACCAAACTCGCCAAGCTAGATGAACACAATAAATTAATCTGCTTCGAATGTTTCAGGCGCTTTCTGACTCCGTTCCGTAACGTTGATAGTCAGTTCAAGGACCGCGCTCTGACCAAGCTCAGCCTAAGAGACTCAGCTGCGGAGAAGTTAGACAGCGCGGGATTCGCCCTTTTCAAGGACGTTTGTATACAGAACTTACATTCATCTGTTATACAAAGACCTCGAATACCCACGGGTTATTCTGTCGTGGAAGTTCAGACAGTGGGTTTGCTTGCGGAGACAGCCGCACCTACCTCAGCTATGCAATTGGAAGACGAACCAATATGCTTAGAATCTGAGGAGATTCAACCTACAGTGCCCCGGAGCAGCGATAACGACTACGTCTTGGAATGGTATCAAGGTCCACAATGTCTCACCGCATACGATTATCGGCATGCCAACTATGTTTCTCGAAAACGTTGCCGATTATGCGCATCGAGAGATCATTTCACCCCTATGGACTCAGACGTACCCTGCTCCTATTTCCATGAACAACCGATGATGGAGATCTATTGTGCGTATTGCAGACTCAATAACTCGCACATTTTCGCAGTCTGCCCCCAATTTATGACTCAATGCCATCATTGTCAACTTAAAGGACATGCCAGTTTTGATTGCCCTTTTAACCGCGATCTGGAAAGCGTAGATGAGATGATTACCCTGCGCTACATCCGAGCTTGGGAAGCGAATGCGGATTTACATTGTGAGTCACGCCATCGCTATTACCCTGGACGCGCCTACGAAGGAGTTTACGCATTCCATCCTTATCTATTCGCATCTGTTGAACAAAAATCGCGCACACCGAGTTACGAACTAATGAAGCGTGTAGGTGAGTGTATTTCCACCAAATTTGTTCATAAATATCTCAGGAACATCAATCCTAACGATATTAATTCATACAATTTGACCAATTTCATCCGTCAAGACCCTGAGTATGGCGATTTGTTCATCAACTCGCACCCTGAGTTACAGGAAGTACATCGACGGCCCTACGAATATCGAGCCCGAGAACGCGAGCTGGAAAGAACCATTAAACCGAGGAAGTTTCTCACCACTCGCGGTCCACCTACCGCTATTGTCCAGATGACTCGTCAGGGACCAGTAGGAGCTGCTGTCCTAAGACGCGCTCTAAAGGCCGTTAGACCTCGCTCCACTGAAGTTGATATCGATCAACCAGGTACCTCGACCGGTGGATACACCGACCGTAATCCTAAACCTTCTGATGCAATTGTATTGCACCCTTCACCCAGGAGTTATAGCCCTCCTAGTAAAGTGGCTCGCCCCAAAGAGAAAAGGACTCTTGCTAGCCTCAAAAAACTGCGTAAATGCCGTCCGCGCAAGAAAGACTAACTGTTTAGAGTATTTTTATATTTTAGAAACTGGGATTTTTTATATTTTATAGAATTAAATCCCATTTTCTGGGAGCGGTGTAAAGGCTTTTGCGGAATTAGCTGGTTATTTTCCCCGCAAAGTACTCTGTAGGTGTTTTAACGGACATAAAAAGCCGTTTCCTTACTGTACCGGTGTTTTAGTGGACATAAAAAGCCATTTCTTCTGTATGTGTACTTTAGCGGACATAACTAGCAATTTTATGTCGCAATACGCCAAAATACTCTTAGTACAGTATAAGTTCAGATGACGACATCTATCAGCTGATATGTACACGTGTAACTTTTTCTTTGTTCTTTGTTCGGTCGACCAATCAGAGCGATTTTCATTTTATTTGTACAGAAGCCTCCGGGAAATCGCGCAATGCGTTATGGTTTATGTTTACCTTTTTTCCTGATGCCAGAACATCGGCTGTGGAATTATTCTGTGTTGCAGACTTTAGCCAAACATTAGAACGGCTTTGATCATAGAAACATATAACTGTTATCAATTCACAAACTGCCAAATCAAATCATATTGTCACCTACAAACACCGCATTATTTTACTGCTATTTACTGTCGGTTATTAATTGTATCAGTTGATGGAATATTGTTATATTTGGATAATATCGATAAATAATCATAAAACCCCAATCTTCTTGATATACTGAAGGTAAGAGACCGGTTACATATAGCAATTGCGACTTACATTATATTGGTTTTGGAGTGAATCTAATGCTATTTCATAGGCACTACATGTGTCGGTTGCTGTTCTCTTTATATGTGACTAAAATTAGTGAAGGTCGGCAGATCGGTGTGCAGCATTGTGCGGTAGTGTGCATGACTGTGACAGATAACAAAGCTTCTCCTAAAGAATGCGCTTTATACGTGAATCAATAACCATCCCGTTGTGTTTAGTGTAAGTCATAACTCTGTTTACATACTTAGAGAGCCACGTCCTAAAGGAACTGTTAATATTTCCCGAAAGTGAATAATATTGGTCAGAGATTATATATTAACGATCAATCGAATAATACAGTAGGCCTACATCGCAATAAGGTTAGAGCTTCCGAATCCAGTCTCCCGGGTATATCCAGCGGGTGAATGGTCGCGCATAGGCTGGCTTCGGCTAATGTAGTGTATCAAATACTCGTCATAGGCTAAAGTCGATTTATAACCTAGAAGACACCTAAATTTGGCAGGTTAAACTGCTAAAGGTCTAAAAGCGCGAACATACCCCTTTCTTTAATTGATTGGTGGTGTGGGTAAATTTCTCAAATACTGATTTTGTGATACAGTCGCTCAGTTTTAATTTGTATCTCATAACTGGGCCTCGTGCTGCGCGAAGGCCCCACGAACGTATTGCTCTGCTGATCTGTTGTTCTGTTGATCTGTTGTTCTGTTGATCTGTTGTGTCCAATTTTAAACGTTAATAACTCAGCCAAATGTTAATGAAATTTAACCAAACCTGGTACACATGTAGTCTGGCAAAAGTTTAGAAATTTTCCAAGTTGAATTTTTGCGTGGACTTCGAGAAGCTAAGATAATAGCAGTTAATTAGTTAATTAAGTTGGTTAATAACTCAGCCAAATATTAATGAAATTTAACCAAACTTGGTACACATGTAGTCTGGCAAAAGTTTAGAAATTTTCCAAGTTAAATTTTCGCGTGGCCTTCGAGAAGCTAAGATAATAGCAGTTAATTAGTTAATTAAGTTGATTAGGGTAAAAACATCAATTTCAACCTGCCTCCTTAAAGAATATTAACTATTTTCTAGTATAAGATTTAAATAATTATACTTAAAAGTTATACAGCTGTAATCCTCATACACTATTCCATTATAGTTTTTAATTAGTTCAAGAGATCTGCTTTAAGAAATGTGTTTTTAATTGATCTAAACGTAATTAAGTTAAAATGCATTCCATCACTCTATACTTCCAGTCTCATCAATCCTTGGTATTCTTGATATTGCCTAGATGGGAGACATTCCAATCATCCTTCCACTGAGCTTGCTCTATCTAGCACACTGATTGGCTGATGTAAGCGGCTTAATTCCGTGCATTACCCACCGAAACTGGGATTAGTGGCATTTTACCAAAATAGTTGGCGATGTGAGATTACCAATGTACTTTGGCAGCCTCATGGAGTGAATAAGCATGGTGGACAGCCCATGACTTTCTTGAGACGCATCTTAAAGGACACTGGCCTTAAAGATGCGGATGATCTAGCAAATGTCATGGGTGATAGGGAGTTGTGGCGGTGCGATTTTGTTGACAAGCCGGCACAGCATTCTTAAAAATGCAGCTGCAATGCAGCATGCCGATCCTAGTAGTAGTAGCAGTAGAGATTACCAATAATAATCTCACCTCATAACAAACTGGGGCGACACACGCCATAAGCCACAGAGAGAGGTGAGAGGTCAAACCACCTCAGAGGGACAAACAAGCTAGTAAGGCTAGCACCAAGGGATAACGCCAACAGGGAATGGCGAGGTGAGAATTAATCAGGTTAAGCCAATAGTCGGCGGGAACGTACATTGGAGAGGACAAGAGCGCATCTATTGGCCGTCCAGTAGTGTAGGGCTAATGTAATATGTGTCAATGATATAACCGTTATGATTACTGATTATTAGTTTAGTTGATTTCCTTACAGTTGTGAGACCGGAATAGTTTTGACCGTCGTCGTTACTACTACTACTACTACTACTACTACTAGGATCGGCATGCTGCATTGCAGCTGCATTTTTAAGAATGCTGTGCCGGCTTGTCAACAAAATTGCACCGCCACAACTCCCTATCACCCATGACATTTGCTAGATCATCCGCATCTTTAAGGCCAGTGTCCTTTAAGATACGTCTCAAGAAAGTCATGGGCTGTCCACCATGCTTATTCACTCCATGAGGCTGCCAAAGTACAAGATTATGCACTGGCTGGTCCTCACGGCGAAAGCAATGTCCTGCAAAGCAATGACCGTCGTCGTTACTGACCGTTGTATTGCATGCTATTATATTCAGACTGTGCTATTATCAATTACTGTGATTATTAATACTGACAATTTAACTCTGTCATTTTCAACGGCCTTCGGCCTAATATATCCAGTGTCAGCCCAGCAGCCCACGGACGCGACGACGCGTACAGTCCATACACCGGTCGGAATCCACCACTGTCAACTCCAGTGGATTCCGTCACAGCTGAATTTAATGGTGATTCTTTAGATATTAGCTAAATGATTACGTTGAGGCATTAACATGATAAATTAATATTTCAGTATCAATACAATATAAGGTAAGGGGAACTTTCCTTTCTTCTTTGATTTATTCTTATAGGCGGTTTGGTTAAATTTCTTATTTATTTATTTCAATTTCTTAAGTACCGATTTTGGGATAAAATTGCCCAATTTTAATCTGTATCTAATAACTGAACCTCGTCCTGCGCGATGGCCCCACGAACGTGTTAGTTTATAGCTATTGACACATTTATTACAGTAGGTACCGGTACCGGACCGGGTTTTAGGGAGACCCACAATTCACACGGTGCCCCACATGTTAAGGAGGGGCTGCGGCCGAACATGATATAGTCCGGCAGCTGATATTATTATTATAGGGTGTAAAAAAAATATATGAATAAATGTTGAATAAATGAAAATAAATGGATAACATTCCAAAAACGTTCCTCTCGGAAGGAACAAGGAAGAACAGACGAAAAGAAAGAAATGTTTAACACTGATTTAGTCGTCAAAACTACCTCTATGGCCAACAATCCCGGGAGACTCACACTCATGACAGTTCAATCTTATAATGGTCCCAACCCCTATTCTCTTTCAAATGGGTCGGTTTTTTAGCAGGTGGTGAGCCATTAGCTCGGTAGTTGGTACGGGGCAAATATTTACTTAATGCAATCACAGTAACAGGCGGCTCTATTCATAACAAACCCACTTGCCATATTGGTGGATGCATTTACTTTATGAAAGAATGGGATCTTGGGAGGAAATGGTATTACACTTACTGTTTATTTTAAATTGGAAGAATACACTGAGTACAACTATGTTGGTTGTTACTGATTATTGTGAAAAGGCAATGATTAAAGACGAACTAACAACATTATTTTTGCCGAATAAATATTGTTAGTGTTAAAAAGCATTTTATGATCAAATTTAAATAAGATAAAATAAAAGCTACGAAATGCTTGGTGTTTCTTAGCTTGTGTTCTGTTATGATATTATTGCATATCAAAGCTATTTCAACTGTTTGGGGGTGGATGTTACTGGGATTTTCGATATATGGGAGTGTGGTGTTTTGGAATTTTTCAACCCCCAAATAGTGCAGTGAAGATACATTCCCCTTCCTCATACAAATTTTTATAAAATTCGGCCGAAGATTTCAGGCATGGCAGTAAAACAAAGGCTAACATTATTGCTGATACATTAAGGACAAAAGCTTCAGTCGTCGGATTTTGAGCCATTTTGTGGTTAGTGGAGGAAACCCAACAACAGTTTAAGCAGCTCAAACAAGCCGGTGAATGTCAATATGTTAACAGGTTTTCAGGAGGAATTATATTACAATTCTAACAAAACAAACTAAACTGCTAACAGATGGTCCACCATCCGGCACCATAGTCCGTGTAAACAAGTTTAAGTTTAAATAATTTTACTACCATTTATTTAGTGACATTGTGATGGACATTGTATGTAATTGTGTTAATTTCTCTAAATCATTATGTTTCACTCTTTGAGTTATCAGTGTAACTTACCTTACGTTAAAATAAACGTTTGCACTATCGCTAAGACCATGCCGAGGGCTTATTGGGCAGATCCTGCCTAACTCCTAACGAAGTTGAATGCAGAGGGGCATTCCGTTTTGTGCTCGTCCAATCAGAACTCTAACCCGAGTAACACATTTACTCAGGTTTTATATTAGCGATGAACATGGAGAAAGCTGACTTCAGATCAGTTAATATAACATTTACAAATTTTTTTAATCGAGCGCTGTTTAGAACATTAACTAAAAAGTATGGAAGTCCATAAGTCATCAATGGCAGAACAGGGGTTTTCTAGATCATCAAGTTGTTCACCAAGTTCCACTGGAGAAATTACAACAATAACACAGTCACAGTTATTTGCAGTGTCCGCAATGGAGAATTCAGAAACAAAAGCATATCTTAGTCTAAGGACTCCAATGGACCCAGGAAACAGACAATCTTTGAGTCAGTCAACAGCCAGTAGTCTACAACGGAAAACCGCGAGGATATCTCTAGAACATCGCCTTAAAATCAATAGTCGTGAACGTAAGTGGATGTCTACTCTTAATTGTTACCAATTAATTGTTATTAATTTTTAAGGTATAATTAAAAAACTTCTACAAAATAAATTACCTTGGTGGGATGCATTTTAAGATAAGATAAATGAATTTCCCAGTCAATGGATTTATCATGGCAACATGCCAACGAAATTATTAGATCATACTTTTGAACAATTAATGGCACTATACCATTAATTGATAACTGGTATACCTACATTAATAAAAATAATAATAATAGTTTATTGTACAGTATGAACCTTTGGTTAGTCTACAAGCTAATATTACCTATTAACACACTTTTACAGGGAAACGAATGCATGGTCTGAACGCTGCGTTGGACGGATTGCGTGACGTGATGCCGTACGCAAACAATCCCGCGGTCCGTAAGCTAAGTAAGATTGGAACGCTAGCCGTTGCCAAGAACTATATCGTGGCCCTCAACCGGACAGTCACGGAACTGCATCGCTTGGTCTTCCAACTCAGCTGCACTATTCCGACAGGTAGACTGTGGCCCGAGAGGGGTGGTCCGTGGCCCGAGAGGGGTGGTCCGTGGCCCGAGAGGGGTGGAACGTGGCCCGAGAGGGGTGGTACGTGGCCCGAGAGGGGTGGTACGTGGCCCGAGAGGGGTGGTACGTGGCCCGAGAGGGGTGGTACGTGGCTCGAGAGGGGTGGTCCATGGCCCGGCTTATTGGACCGCTCCAGCGGATTTCCGCCCCTACCTCCCCCCTTCCCTCCTCCAGGAATATATTTAAGGAGCAGCGATTTGACCAATCAGCATATAGGGGGCAGCGATCTGACCAATCAGCATTTCGGAAGCATGGATATGACCAGTCCGAATTTAGGGAGTTGTTTATCTAACCCCGGTCTTAACTTTAATGGACTGCACCATTGAAACTCAAAGTCTAGAGTATTGTGTCTAAATTATTAATTTAAGCGCTAATTTCTCAAATCTCAAGCCAAATATATATTCAATGATAGTATAATCTGATGACGTAATTAGACTGAAACATAACATATATCGTGCACACGGGGGGAGTATTACTTATCTATACATTTATACTATAAGATATTATTTTTATATAAAGTATAATAATATTAGCGCAAATTGGAAATAAATCATTTATAATAAGATTAGTACGTTTCGATTTAATCGAATATTATTTATATTACGAATTACGAATATATTAATACGAATATTATTATTAATTATAAATGGAATTTTTCCAATTTGCTCTAATATTATATTATTCCTTGTGGAAATAATAGTTTATAGTATAAATAAATGATTGTACTATTGAAACAAGGCGATTGATCTGACATGACATGTATTTGTAAATACGAATTTTCAAATATTGCTTCTTCTGTGAAAGTATCTTGAACAACGAATTGCTACACAAGTTACTAAGGGCAGCCCTAAACATCAGCTGGAGACAACACATGACAAACGCCGAGCTTTATGGTACAATACCACCTGTATCAACCACCCTCCGTGAACGCAGATTAAGATTCAGTGGGCACTGCTGCGAAGTAAAGACGAGGTCATACCAGATCTACTTCTCTGGCAACCAACTCATGGAAATCGTAGTCGTGGACGACCTGCCATAACATATATAGATCAACTTGAAAGGGATACTGAACTTAGGAGAAACGAAATTGCGACAACTATGGAGAGTCTGGAAGGATCTCATTTCTACTGTCCGAGTTCGCTCGACCGAGAGAAAGCCACCCCATTAGATTATAACAACAACAATTCCATTGGGCAAGGAAGTGGAGGGAAGCCGGACTTTTAATTTAGTTTATATTAAACGATCAATTTTCACTCGCATGAACCCAACATGTATGTAACCTTTTGTTAAATTTGTTGGCTATGCGTTTGCGGCTGTTTGGGCGGGCGTATGAAATGGCGTACAGAAACATTTGGTTGTGAAATGTTACAGGCATCAGAGATATTTCATTTATAATAAATTAGTGTGATGAGAGGAAGAGCATACAACGTTATATAATGTATGGAACGAAATAATTGTTTTCGGGTTTAACTTGGAAGCCTCCCCAAATAGTTGATATAGAATTATATTTAAAATTATTTCCATGATCATGGTCATTCACCCGTCTTTAGTTAGAATTTTGTTTGCATGAAAGACAGTTTAGAGTTCTAAATTACTGATTATTATCTATATGACTGGAGTAATAATGACCTAGTATAGTAGTATAGTAGTGAAACTATAATGTTCCTATAAATTACTACCTGTTTATTATATTGTGTATAGCGATTTTAGCCTCCTGAGTGCGATTATTTACACTAATGAGCAAAGCGAGTCAATTGAATATACTGAAACTAAAAACCGACGAGAGATAAAGCAGCATCATTCTAAGTTATAGTCATTTATTTCAAATTCATTATACATTAAGATTTGGGTATAGATTGTATATGCTGTTGTCATAGATTCGGGGGAGGGGCTCTTAATGCAATCAAATGCAATTTTCACCCTCCTGGAAAAAAAATTGACGCAAATAACCAAATGATCATAAACCAAAAGGGTACTGTGTTCCAGAACGTGTACAACCTACTCAAATTAAGCTCCAGCCGATAGTGGTTATCTGGCAGACTTTAGTGTGTGGTTTACTAAAAGGTGCTTTCTGGAATGGGGCACCAGTTCTTTCCGGTGTTCCACAAGGGTTCTGAGGCCTCTTCTTTTTAATATATATTTATATCAATGACATCGATAGTGCTTTTGATAATATTGCGGATACTTCATTTAAGTTTGCGGACGACACTAAACTGAGTGGTATTGCGAACGATTGCGACAGTTTTTGAGGGTACACGAACATTACCCGGGCGCGGGACCACGTTTTCCTCTCTTTGAGGTTAAATGAATATTACCCGGGGCTGTTTAAATCTCCATCTATTAAAATAACTCGTTGTCATTCGCCAAATTAAATTAAATTTATGTATTACTAAATACAATTATATATATAGACCTACAGTATAAACAAAAAATGTTAAAAAATCGCAGTCTGCCCCGACTAATTACCATAAATCTATCGCTAAATTAGCACACCTAATACATAGTCCCTACCCTTCCTATTCTCTCTTCTATCTACTTTCTACTCTACCTTACCTACATTATCTATCTGTCTATATGCCATCTTCTTCTTCACCTCTCTATTCTGCATCTGCTACACCCTACAGTATAATATTACTTCAAACCACTACTTACTACATCCATTCTATCAAATGTTACATATATTTACATTTTATATAATCCCATCCTCCTGGTGAGCAGCCGTTTACTAGCCCTGCTATTTGGTTTTTCTCCAGTACCCATTTATATAGAACTTACCATATATAGTATATACTCATGTTAATTTCTATTTTATACTGAGTTATTGTTGTTATTTTGAATTATTATTTGAAGGGTAAAATAAACATTGAATTGAATTGAAAAAAAAAATGACAGAAATAAATTTCAAACCGACATTAACAATCTCCCTAAATGGAGTCTAGACTGGCAGGATGCTGTTTCATTATTCTTAATGTCACATTTTGCACTTTGGTAAACATAACAAAGACTTTCAGTTTACAATTTCTGCCAATACACAACAGAGTCTCACCCTCGAAAATGATGTTGGGGTGCACGCACAATATGCACGCCTCATAAAATCCATCATAATATCGTTGTGCAGCAGCTACCAAGAAGGCTAATGAGGTATTAGATGTTGGAACTTCCACATTATATGGACAAAAGTACGAGGGTGCATCTATAGAACAATATGTTGGTCCTTAATATTAATTCCTCGTCTTATACAAGTAGACTACAAGCGACCATTACTTGAATACAGATAGGCGTGACCGAGGTGACATTTTACAAAAGTGGAAGTAACAATACAGCCAGTAATACTATACCTGGTTTACATAGATGCAGGATATATTATGTCACCACACCACAAGACCTGCCACGCAAGAATTAAGTGTCATTTAACCTACTACAGCTCATGTGGATATTCGGGATGAGTTTTACAGTTTTGGATGATAGATTAGAGATTATAGACAGTGTGTCGGCAATTGGAATTCATTACTGACACGATACGACACAATGAAGTATTTTATATGCCCAACAAATATACTTTTTTTAAACCGGTTTCAATGTGCATATTATTGTTTGTTAATCACTGTATTGTTGTGTATTTCTGTAGTTTTTTTTCTCGGTAATCTATATTTAACCTGTAAGGTTCCTTAGGATTATCTATATTAAAATTAAAATTAACAGGGAAAAATCCTTTATTTTGGAAATTGACAAAAAACGTTTTTATCCTATCATGTACCGAATTTAATGGAGATTTCTAATCTGCAAGCAATTTTCTCATATCTTTTCTCAAACTCAAGTTGTAAAAGCTTTTGCGGATATACTCAGTCCCCCTCGCCCGCAAGGTACCGTTATAGGTGTTTTAACGGACATGAAAGTCATTCTTCTATATACGTGCTTTGGCGGACATGGTAAGGCAAAAAACCCGCAATGCACCAAATACCCTTGCACAGCTTAGCCTTGATGATTCAGATTACGACATCTAACAGCTGGTTGCTGACATGGAAACGGCCATTGGACACATGGTTCTTTGTTTAGCTTAACAGCCAATCAGAGCGATTTTTTCTGTCGATGTGGAGATATTTTGGCAGATCATACTAGGAGTGTTCAGTCTTACTGTTTTTCGTGATACTGTTGTGTTGTTTCTATCTAGGCCAGGAACACCGGCTCTAGAGTCAACTCGTTTTCATACTTTAGAAGAAACATTAGTAGGCTTAAATTATAGAGCGTATAACTGTTATCTTATCTCACTTCAGTCTTACATTATCGGTTCAACATACATTATTATACTGCTATTTACTGTTGTCATATTTTGTATCAGTTGGTTGAATATTATTTGGAGAACATCCATAAAGAACCCAAATTTCCCAATTTTCTTGATAGACTACAGGTTAGAGAGACGGGTTATATATAGCGATTGCGACTTATATTGTTGTGGTTTGTAGTGAATTTAATGCTATTTGATAAGCACTACATGAGTCCGTTGCTGTTCGCTTTATATATGATAAAATTCATTGACGGTCGGCAAATTAGTGAGCAGTATTGTGTGTTACCGGTAGTGTGCCTGATTGTGACTGATAACTAAGCATTTCCTAAAGAATGCGCCTCATACATGAATCATAAGCCTTACCGACTTGCCGTTGTGATTAGTATAAGTCATATCTCTGTTTACCTAGATAGAGCGCCATGTCCTAAAGGAACTGTTAATATTTCCCGAAAGTGAATAATATTAGTCAGAAATTATTTATTAACGATCAATCGAATAATACAGTAAGCTTACACTGCAATAATAATCTAAGCCCTCAGAATCCAGTCTCCCGGGTATATCCAGCGGGTGAATGGACGCGCACTAGGCTGGCTTCTGCTAATGTTGTGTTTATTGGTATTAAATATTTGTCAACTTCTAAAGTCTATTTATAAACCAAAAGACATATAAATTTTGGCAGGTTAAACTGCTAAAGGTCTTCAAAAGCGCGTACAATAACAGTTATTGACTTTATTGCAGTAAGCAATAAAGTAGAAAGTACCGGTCGACCGGTAAACCTGAACCGGTACTTCTGTAGGTCAGTAGGCCCAACTGCCAGAACCGGTACTGCTGTAGGTCCGTAGGTCCAACTGCCAGAACCGGTACTTCTGTAGGTCTGTAGGCCCAACTGTCATAACCGGTACTTCCAGTATAAGTACATTAGTATTATTCGATTTGATTATTGTATACCGGTAGGTCTCGATATTAAATCAGGGACGCCTGGTTTTTATTGGGATTTTACTTAGGTCTATTTCTGTCAGTTTTATTTCCTAGTAAGTTAATATTGAGCTGAAGACGTGTAAGTCTGCTCAGATTGTTCAGATAACTGTTTGTCGGATTGTTGTTGGGTTTGGAGAGATTACGGCGTGTGTGGAGTTTGTCCGATAGAGTGCCAGTTAATAAGTTGGGGCAGCCATAGCTGTAAGGTCAATCCCCTCTTAAAGAATAAGTCGTACTACCGTGTTAGAACGCATACTAACTAACCATTTTGGAATCTGCACATACTGTAGTTTATTTAGGCTTGACAGTATTCTGCCAGCGTTTTGGCCTGTGTTTGTTTGTGTGGTCTGTTCAGGTACCGTAATAGTTATTACTCAGATATTTTGTAGGCTGGATTGTTGTCTAGCTATTATTAGGTCTGAAGAGATTGCTGCGTGTGTAGAGTTTGTCTGATAAAGTGCCAGTTAGTAAGTTGGGGCAGCCATAGCTGTAAGGTCAATCCCCTCTTAAAGAATAAGTCGTACTACCGTGTTAGAACGCATACTAACTAACCGTTTCGGAATCTGCACATACTGTAGTTTATTTAGGCTTGGTGGTAGTCGGCCAGCGTTTGGTTTGTATTTTGTTTGAGTATTCTGTACGGGTAGCGTAATATTTATTATTCAGAGTTTATGCGATTATTCGCAACATTCATGTCCCCAAGTTTATTCCTACAGTAATTGTGTTTGTTACACATACCGTTATAGTTAAATTAACCCCGGTACTACACAGGCTGCTTGGCGTAGGAAAAGACTGGTGACTTTGTGCTCTGGTCACTCCAGCAGATGCCGTGGTTCTTTTAACTGTTCAAGTATATTTAACTACTGATTATTCGTTGTACCAGTACTTGTACCTAATTTAGAGTTTAGTGTACAGTGCTTTCCGAAAGTAATTAGTGTGTAGGCAGTATATTTGTGTTGTAAAGTGGTTAATAGGCACGTTGGATCTGGTAGTCCGCGGTAATTAACTTCCAGGTAGGAACACTCCGTGATACATAACGTAGTACCTATAGCGATACTGCTATAGGTCGTCAGGCGGTGGTATTTTCTTATCTGGACAGTGCAATATATTTACTACTACTTATTATTTTCAAATACCGTAGTACCCTGTCCGTTGTAATAACCAGAATTCTAACCCTTTGTTAGACTGGATTGTAGACTTCCTGTAAAATTACCCTAAAAATTCGTACGTAATATTTTTGTTGTGTTTAATTAGAGATTTAATCTCACCCATATCGTAAGTAATTTGTAGTATTAAGTAACTTAGGTAAATTAGAATTATCTGTTTTAGTGTCCAATAAATAGCACTTCACTGAGAGCGCACAGCTTCTGTGTAGTGACCCCCAGAAATAATAACATTTATTTCAAATATTGACAAAAAACCCATTTTAAACGGGTATATAAATATTATAAATCAACTCAAACGATTTATAAATAGTAGGCCTGCCATACAACAACTAGGTCTCAATATAAGTTGGACTACTGCTTAAATAACGGTAATAAAGTAAGTTAAAGTAACCAAGTAACCCTAAAATATTCAGAAATTCAATTATTCTAAAATAATTGTCATACCGGTATTTACCATAGGCTTATTATATTTATTTCTATAAATTTGGGTTGAAATCATACCGGTATTCTGTAATTAATTCTAGTTCATAATTATACTTATATATACTATAAGTGTAAGCTGTATACCGGTATTCACGATAGGCCTATTATATATATACATATATTTGTGCTAAAATTATATACTGGTACTCTGTGACAAAACTAGTTTACAATACTTATATATACTATAAGTGTATACCGGTATTCTAATATACTGCAATAAATTAACGGTACTAGGCCAACGGTCATACTGAATTACTAGACTTGCTTTAACCGTAACTATAGCAGTAGGCATTCAACCTTATAGCTAAACATGTCTGACACCCAGTAAGCAACCGAGGGTGGACTCTCTATAGCCGAGGGGCACTTGTATAATAACTAATAATCACGAACCCCATCCTCTTATAATATATAACTCTGTAGTAGTCAGTAGTAGTTGTAGTAATAGTAGCAGTAGTAGTAGTAGTATAAGTAGTAAGTAATAGTAAATGAGATCGGTTTAAACCAAAGTGATAAAGTAACATTATTATATAACATAATCATATAGACAAAGTAGAATAAGATACGGATTCATTATTATTTTATCAAACTCATGTACTACTTACTTCAATGTGCCAATTGTAATAATAATTAAACATATTATTCTGATTAATCTGCGTTTGGCCCCATAAGATATTATACTGATGTATTTTATATCAATATATCCATGTGAGTAAACAAGAACTGAAGTAAATGTTTATTATTATAGTTTTAGAAATTGAATGATATACCCAAGATAGTGAAATAAATAATTTACCAGAAATTGCCATTTGATCAGATATATCGAAGCGGCGTCTTTAGTATAATACCGTAATAGTATCAATTAACTCTGTTATACAATGTAAATATACTTAATCTACTTATAAATATATTATGAGCCCTACATTGTATATTTCTCCCACAGGTAGACAATGTAGTATGTTAAAACTTGATATAATTTGGTATAATGTATAACATATTATAAATAAGACTGAGGCAGCTAAACTATATTGCAAAGAAATCAAATATCCTAAAGTAATATACTAGACCCTCCCTCCACCCTATAAATAGTATTCACCACCTACCCCACCCTCCACCCTTATTACTATATAATAATGAAAGATAGTACTGGCGCTCCGGTCACTCCGTTCCCTCCGCTGGGGGGGTTAAGTTGTAGGTTTTGACACTATGCAAAATCCGAGCACAGAGTTAGAAGCGCATTGGATAGGCGAACATTTCTTGCAGTGAAAGTATTTCCATACCTGTTATAGTTTTCGAGATTGTCAGACATGAGTACCTAAAATTTAAATTTTTTTCGGTAAAGTCTGATTTCACCGGTACCTGTCATCCGAAATATGGATTGTGATATATCGTTAGATGCGGGTCCGCTAACTGTACATTCACATATTTTCAAGGAAAAAATTCGATCAAGGGTTTTCGAAATATTTTCGAATTACCGGAAGCAGACTTTGGACGACCATATCTCCGGTACCGGTAGGCCTATTGAGTCGAAATTTGTTTTAATCTACTTAGAACACTCCAGTGAATGTTTTTTAATTTGAAAGTTTTGCCCCAAAATGCTCAGAAGTAATTTCGAAAAAAGTGATCATTTCGCGATCAT
Organism: Nemertoderma westbladi; assembly: GCA_032718475.1. Lineage (NCBI taxonomy): Eukaryota > Metazoa > Xenacoelomorpha > Nemertodermatida > Nemertodermatidae > Nemertoderma > Nemertoderma westbladi. The sequence goes on along the minus strand of JAUCBJ010007119.1, from coordinate 10,645 downwards.
GATCTTTTGACCCCCTAGAATTGAACTTTTTTATGGTCAAATTTTGGCTACCCCCCCTAATTCGAGGGTGAGGAATCTTTTTGTAATGTTAAGTTTTTTCATACGGTGAACTCACAGGACTTGGTCTTCGAAATAAAACCGAAAACATGATCTTTCCTGATCATGGCCTGATCAAATCGCTTTTTGAAAATTTCGAAATGCCCAAACGTTGCCACTTCTTAATAGAAGTCGATTAGTAAAAAAAAAATCGGGGGTCTCAAACAAAGTTTTCGAGAAAATCGGGAAAAACCAAAAAACACGATCTTTTATGATCTGGAAGCTGATCTCGAGAACCGGTTGACCGATCGAGCCAATTTTTTTTTTAATCAACTCAGAATAGACCATTGAACATTTCTTACAATGAATGTTTATTAGAAAAATGATTAGATTCGATTTTAAATATACTGATCTTTTCGCGATCATGATCTTGAGTTTTGACCCACAAGACTTGAACTTTTTTATGCCCAAATTTTGGCTACCCCCCATAATTCGAGGGTGAGGAATCTTTTTGTGATGTTAAGTTTTTCCATACGGTGAACTCCCAGGACTTGGTCTTCGAAATAAAACCAAAAACACGATCTTTTCTGATCGCGGCCTGATCAAATCGCTTTTTGAAAATTTCGAAATGCTCAAAAGTTGCCCCTTCACCATAGAGGTCGATTCGTAAAAAAAAAATCGGGGGTCTCAAACAAAGTTTTCGAGAAAATTGGAAAAAACCGAAAAATATGATCTTTAATGATCAGGTATCAGATCTCGAGAACCGGTTGTCCGATCGAGCCAATTTTTTTTTTAATCGACTCAGGGCGGTGTTCTGAACGTTTCCTACAGTAATTGTTTATATCCAAAATGCTTAGTTACAATTTTACGAAGTCCGATCTTTGCGCGATCATGATCTTGCGTTTTGACCGGGAAGAATTCACTTTTTTTTAAATCTTTTAACGGGAATCATGACTAATGTGGGGTCGCTGAATCTTTTTGTAATGTTAAGTTTTTCGATTGGAGCAAGCCTTGAGTGTCCGATCCCTGATCAAAACTGATCTTTGCTGATCATGGTCAAGATCATGATTGGGCACCTCCACAAAAGACTCCCTCAATGTAAACTCATATGCTGCCTACAGTTTGGCGCCGGTCCCAAGTCCGTAGCATTAGCGGTTCTGGACTTGTACGCATAGCAACGAGGTTGCTAGGGAGGCTGACTTTTTGACTCAAATTGGCCCTAGCTGGAGAACCGTAGACTTTTGAAACGTAATATATATGGGAAAAAGTCTTCTAGATAAATTTTGGGGGGGGGGGGGGTCTAGGAACATCCTATTGTTCGTTTTCGCTTAGTTGCTGAGATCCTCTCGTCCCACAAATCCCAGGATTCTATAAAGGCATTCTGCTGGACTAGTTCCGTGGCCGGAATAGTGTTCGGTGTTCTGCGAACAGAGAACCTAATCGGTTTAGGGCCCTGACCGTCCAGCAAAACCTGTCAGACAGTCTAATCGATACAACCATCTGTGACACAGATAGGAGTGTGGAGCGATTAAGAAAGGAGTTCAGCTCACCTCCTACTGAAAGAAAGGTCATCCCTCCCGTAGTAGTATCAGACCCTAAGCTAATCCAACACCGTAGGTCCATCATCGGCACTCGGGCCCAGGTCAAACGGAACCAGGAAGCAGCTGTCCAACAGCAGCAACATCCTAGTCAAGAAACTTGTTCCCAGCGATCGGATAGCTCCAGTAGTTCGGATACTGTAGAGCTGACCCCCGAACGCGGATTGCCGATGGCGGCTACAGCCTACTCGGATCCCCTTCTCACCCTTCCTGCCGCAGTACTAACTACTATATTGATTGCGGTGGAGGAACATCAAGCCGATTGGGCGAGAAGTAAGAGAGCGACCCAAGATGATTATGCGGGATACGCCAGAGAAGAATTGGTGTCTATTGTCGAGTCACAATGGAACTTTCCCGGACCCGGACTCCCGTTAGATTTGTCTGAAGCTACTTGGGAAGATATACACAGGATGGGAGTGACTAAAGATACGATGGATCCAGCTGTTTGGAAGAGGTCGGCAGCAGGATATGTGCAGGGATTCTTCGGCTCCTTAGAGCGATTGGAAGAACAATTGTTTCGACAACCCCAAGGACCTCAAGAGCAGGAAGAGCTGCTTTATCAAGTACGTGAAAAAACCCTACGTATTAGACTAATCCTATCAGCCTTTGAGGAAACTTCCAAAAGAAGACAGGACACGTCGCTGCAGGTTGCTGTCAAGACTTGGTTCCAGCGGGTAGGTCTCAAAGTGCAAGAAACGGCCCAGTGGAAATCCCAGCTGGCTGAGAGACCAACCTATGAAGAACCAACCGATGCCACCCTTTCTCAAATGGAAAGCGAAGAAACACCAGCAGAGAAGCCGCCCTCGAGAGACGCCATAGACATCTATCTGTCAGACTATCAACGCTTCTTGGGTGATGAAGAGTTGAGGAGACGGCTGTCTGGACTTTCCCCTAATAGTGAAGGAACAAAGCTTGTGTTGGACGCAATCGATGCGGAAATGTTAGCTGCAAACCAAGCTGAATTTGATGAAAAACTCCGCCTCACTAGAGTCCAAGAAGAACAAGTAAAGAAAAAACAGATAGAGGACCGAAAAGCAGCAGCAGTAACGGCGGCAGAAGCAGAAGCAGCAAAGGCAGCGGCAGAAGCAGAAGCAGCAAAGGTAGCGGCAGCGGCAGAAGCAGAAGCAGCAAAGGTAGCGGCAGCGGCAGAAGCAGAAGCAGCAAAGGCAGCGCCAGAAGCAGAAGCAGCGAAGGCAGCGGCAGCAGCAGAAGCAGAAAGAAAGGCAGCGGTGGCAAAAGCAGAACTGAGAGCGTCTGAGGAGACTACCCAACTAGAGTTGGAAAATCTGCAAGAGACGCAAGACAACATAAATAAACAGTTAACTGCTAGTCACATGCAGATGATGAGAAGATCTACTCCCAAACGCCAGGGATATACATCATCGGAGGAAAGCGAAACCACCGATCCTAAAGGTGGAGGAAATAGATCTCGTCTAAGCAGGCGTAGAAAAACATCTTACCGTCACAAATTGCCTGATTTGCCCCCAGCTGTTAGAAGACAACTAGCTAGCACAGACTTAAGTAGTATAGAACCTACAGACCAAATTATTAAGGTCAAAAAACTCCCTACTATAGTTGATGAGCCTGAAATAATTAGGCCTGTCGTTCCCAAAGTCACTCCTGTGTTAGAGACCCCTGTACTTCCAGAGCTTAACTCTAAATTCCCTTTACACAGTACTACACTGCCTGTGCCCGGTAGAACAGTCCATGAGAATATCCCTGTCCTGGAAGCTGAGAGAGAAATCAAAGATTTGTCTCCTGTCGTTCCGCGTCAGCCCGCTACAATGTTGGCGACTCCCGCTTCGGCGGTCGAGTGGGTAGAGGAGGGACGGCGGGGGATGAATCTCCTGCTCGGACAGATGCAGGAGACTGTCCACCAACTTAAGGGAACCGTAAGGGAAGGTAGGGCAGAATTGCAAGAAGTGCAGCAAAGTATCGTGCTAGAACGCGACAAATTAGTCAACATACAAAATGGTATACCAATACCCCCTGTAAAATTGTGTCAACCTGTTAGGTCTGAAGTATTACATGCGCAAGGTGTGGAGCCTACACGCATCTATACTGCTAGTGAAGTAGAAACTCCTATAGCAAACCCTATTAAGGGTGATTATAGAACTGTTGATAATGATATTCCCTATAGACCTGATAATGATCCGAGAAATTTATATACCGATAATTCGATATTAAATAACACGATGGCCCAAGAAAGCTTTACGCGTCAGATGGCTAGAACAGAAGCCCGCCAAGCGGTCAAAGTGGGAGAGATCGTCAAATTCAATGGAGATGAGATGAAATGGTTACCTTTCAACGAATATTACAAAGACAGCATACAGAACTCTGTGCTATCTAACGGAGAGAAACTTAGGTTCCTCATCAAGTGCTTGGAAGGACCTCCCAAGTTAATGGCGTTAAAGTTTATTGGACATCCAGAAGGATTAAGACAAGTTTGGGATACATTAAACATCAGGTATGGTAACAAGGATAACATAGCTAAGTATTTGTATGCAAAATTAGTAGCCCCCCGAAACTTCCTTAGTAGCGGGATTATAGAGTTTTCCGATGAGATTCAGGAGATCTGTAGACAATTGGACTGGTTAGGTAAGTCTCATGAATATCAGAGTTCCATGGTTATTGGAGCCGTAGTCTCTACTTTACCAAAGGGTGGAGTATGTACGCGCTGGGACAAGAAAGTGTTGTACATGAATGAACAACAACGACGAAGCCCTACCATGGCTGATCTCATGTCCTTCTTAGATGGTGAGGTAAAACTACAACTCATCAAGCAGTCCAGAGAGAAAACATCGGAAAATAAGGTGAGAAACCCGCTTCTAGGAGAAGAGTAACACCGGTGTGTTACACTGACGACGGCGAAAGCCAAGCTTCTCAAGAAGAGGACAGCGGGAAAGACACTGATCGATCTTACTATATTGACAAAACCTCAAAAGACGTAAGTAAATACAAGGCTCGAAACAACGATAGGAGAGAACAGGTTGCCAAGACCCCTCCTCAGTCTCCTAACAGAATGCACCGAAGAAAACCCGAAGAAAGAACGAGAGTGCATCAAGTTACCCACGGTAAAGTGAGTAACATAAAACCTAACTGTGCGCTGTGCGACGGGACCCACCGTTTGAGTGCGTGTGCTGAATTTCTAAAGAAATCCCTTGTAGACAGACGTGCAGTCGTGTGGGATAAGCGGTTATGCTATAATTGCCTCAGACCAGGACACCAACGGCGAACCTGTTACTCCGACATAAAGTGTGCAAAGTGTGGCGCGAAACATCACATCTTGTTACACAGTGAGTTCGAACGAGACAAACAGAGTCAGGTAAGTGAGCCCGAACTACATGTCCAATTCAGTGATGTAAATGACACTGATCAGGAGTCTGAGATGGAAGGATTCTATACTGACGAATTCTCCGACGCCAACGAATCCTGTTACCTAATCAATACCGCGGTGTATCGAGCACTTACTTATGAAAAGGACACCGAAAATGAGTTCCCCCCAACTACCTTTGACAGACAACCATCTTGGAAAGCTCCAACTTCCAATGTAGGAATCAGAGAATTTCCTGTAGTGCAGGTAAGAGTTCACGGTCCTAACAACAGTTACATAGTGAACGCCCTCCTTGACTCCGGCAGCACAGGAACATTCATCGATCAAGAACTAGCCGAAGATATCTTTGCTGGACAACCCAAATTCCGGACTAAATTGAATATGTCAGGAATTATGCAGGTTTGGAAATCTACCCTAACGGCAGATTACTATGTAGGTGTGTTGTCCACTCCCCAGGATAAGTTAGGAGCACAAGGTATAAGGTCGGTAAAAATGGTGGCTATAAAGAACTTCGCTACTACTCAAGCAGACCTTTATAATTGGGACGAGGATGAAAGCATCCAACATCTTAAGATACCTCGATTCCAGATTTTGTTGAATTGATCCTCGATTCCAAATTTGGAATACATCCACGGATTGCTTAGGTTACAATCTGGATCATATTCACGAGAGTATTGCAACACTAAAACCTACCCGCAAGTCTCTGCTGAAACTCATAGCTCGAATCTATGATCCTCTCGGATTATTGTCGCCGTGGTTGGCACCATTAAAAATAGCATTCAGAGAAATTACCCAAGCAAAGTCTTTAAATTGGGACTCACCACTTTCTGACAAAGTGACATCACAATGGCAAAAATGGGTCTCTGATTTACTAGTATTGAATAATGTCACTGTCCCACGTTGCATTATAGGCCCACAGGAACCAACACAGTATGAATTGCATATGTTTGCAGATGCAAGTTTACATTTGTACGCTGCAGCTATTTACATTAGAATAACCTATGAAGATTCCACAATTACCTGTCACTTAATAACAAGCAAGTCTAAACAAGCACCAAAAGATGGTTGCTCTACTCCCCGCAAAGAACTTCTAGGTGCATTTATAGGGGTCCGTTTACTAAGAAACGTGGCAGCAAATATTGCGCTCAAAATATCACGTAGCTATTGTTGGACAGATGCAATTGATGTCCTTTATTGGGTTAAATCACCTGATCCAAGCAGATACGGTCAATTTGTTCATAACAGGTTGAAAGTAATTTTAGAATTAACAAAGGCCACAGATTCAATTTGGCGTCACTGCCCAGGAGTTTTAAACCCAGCAGATTTACCAACGCGTGGCATGTCTGCAGTTAATTTAGTTAGAAGCAAACATTGGTTTCAAGGACCACCCTTCCTGTTGGATGAGGAGTCCAAATGGCCCACATCACCTGTGATACGGGAATCACGTGTGTCACGTGACTGTTTAAAAGAATTTAAGTCAACCCCAATTGCTGCATTAGCTGTCACAGTGTCAAACAAGGAAGAGTTTAATGTAATAAATGTTGAGAAATTTAGCAGCAAACAGTCCCTTCTACGTATCATGGCCTGGATTCTTAGATTCAGTAATAATTTAAAAATAAGAACTTTTACCCAGAAAGGGTGTGACAAGCAGCTGTTATTACTTCCTTATATTACAGCACTCGAATTACAACAAGCAGAAGTACTCATATTATATAAAGCCCAGATGTCCGCCTACCCTTGTGCTTTCGAATATTTGCATAAAAGGTCAACCTCTTGCCCAAATATTGTGAAACAGCTCAATCTGAAGATTAACAATAATGGCCTGCTTGTGTGCCAAGGCCGTGTTGCAAATGAATTAATTCCCTTACACACGCAAAACCCTATATTGCTACCACCAGACTCGCACTACACTCGTCTAGTCATTCTTAATTCGCACGAGCGTGTTTTGCATGCCAGAGTCAGAGATACACTTGTGGATGTTCGAGAACGCTATTGGATCCCAAGTGGGCGGCGGGTTGTCAAACAAATGATTTCTTCTTGTTTTCAATGTAAACGCATCCAAGGAAAGCCCTTTACGAAACCAGAAGTAAGTCCATTGCCACATCCAAGAACTACTCAATCGTCAAGTCCTTTTGAAGCAATTGGCGTGGATTTCGCAGGTCCTTTAAAAGTGATTTCAAAACCACATGATGCTGACCAAACAACAGGAAAAATGTGGCTCTCACTCTTCACCTGTGCAGCTACTCGAGCAATTCATCTAGAGTTAGTTGGTTCACTAACAGCCATTTCGTTTATGAATTGTTTCAGACGGTTTATAGCCAGAAGAGGTATCCCATCCCTCATTTACAGTGATAACGCAACTAATTTCAAAAAGTCTGCTAAAGAACTTAGAGTCTATCGCGCATTTCTACAAGATCCCGAGGTAGTTAGACTTTTTGGTGATCTCAATATTCAATGGGAATACAATGTTGCACGCAACCCATCAGCTTTTGGTTTCATTGAACGCCTCGTAGGCACAGTAAAAACAGCCGTTTATAAAGTCATAGGAAGGGCTGTTCTGACGGCTGATGAACTCCATAGTGTTATTTTAAGCGTAGAAGCGGCTATTAATAGCCGACCAATCACGTACGTGTATTCTAAACTTGACGATGATATTCGTCCACTTTCGCCAAGTTATTTCCTTGTTGGCAAACGACTTTGTGCTTTGCCTGATACAAGCGTAAAGGGAACTTTACCAAATCCAAATTCAAAGATCAAAAGATCGAACATATTAGATAGACATGGTTACTTAGAGAAAGCACGGAATGCTTTCTGGAAGGCCTGGCGTACAGATTATCTTCGAGAATTAAGAAGTTTCCATATCGCAAACAATCTACCCCCTCACACTGCCCTATCTCCCAAAGTTGGCGACGTCTGTTTATTACACAATGAATCACTTCCGCGATGTCTATGGAAACTTTGCCGTATAACAGACTTGATTGTTTCCAAAGACGGCCGAATCCGTTCCGCTAGAATCACGATTGCCCCTCGGAATCGGGAAGCAAAGAATTTAATTCGCTCCATTGGTCAACTTTACCCTTTAGAAATATTAGATGATGCAGAAAACAACTAGACTGATAATTAAATGGAACTATTATCATATTCTCCAATCACATAGAACAAGTCAAACTTAATCCCAGAACAGTAACAGTACAATTATAAAAGTGTCTCATTGATTGTTTCCTTTTTTGATTGTTAGCATGTATAATTATTTATATATTCCTTTTTCGAATGTTTATATCTATATGTCTTTATCTTATATATATACGTATTTATCTTACCCTTAACCCTATTAGGTTAATATCAATTTGACCTACTGTGTGCAATAAATACCTCAATTATTTTTGAATTTAAAGCATAAATACAGTAGTTGGTATTGTATTCATAATTAGACGGTGTTATGTAAAAGTTGTCATTGAAAATAATGCAAAACATTATCTTTCAAGGGGGACTGTCATGACAACCAATATGTGACGTCATACAATATTGCGGTGGACGGGTGTTGTAATTAATTTAATATCATTTAAATTGTTAACCGTGCACAATGTGTCGTCACCCTTATGTAATACTGTTTGTATAGTGACAACTCCACATTCTGTACACCACAACATTCAATATCAGACCGTTAATTAACAATTAATTAAGGTCATGTTGATGCCTATGTGAATACTACAGATAAAAAGGCTTTGCCAGGTTTGGCAGAATGCACTCACTATCTTCCAAGCTCTGTCACTGTACATACAGTAGGGGCTTATTTACATGTTTAGTACAGTAGATTATTCTTAAGTTAATATAATCAATTAAAGTCATCTTTCAATTCACTTTCAATTCATGGAGAGCGGCAATAACTTGGGCTTACTTACGCTACTTCTATGACACAGATTATCCTGGAGTGCAAATACTCATCGGCCAAAACGCGCATGAGGCGCTCGAGACATTGGAGAAACGGCCTGCTCAACCGCAGCCACTGCAAACCTATGCGGTAAGAACTAGAGTAGGTTGGTACTTTACTGGCCCTTCCCGCAGAACTCTCGAAGAGAGAATGCCACAAGAACAAATATACCAAGTAAACAATGGAGAAGTGGAGAGCAGTGAGGTGGACGAACTAACTGAGGGAACACCATACTCCTCAGATAATGACGACATCTACCAACTCTTCGATGAAGAGAACACCATCGACCTACTTACAGAAAACCAAACTTGGAAAAATCAGGTGAACCTATGTCAACTGATTCGCCCATCGGAACCCATCGCTTACAATGACGAACTAAACGCTAGAACGCAACGCTAGAACTCGGGACGAACTAGCCGTACAATTCTTTACTCAAGAACTGGTAGAGCCCAATTCATACGATAAGGCCCTATCGATAGAAGAAGAAAGAGCCAAGCAAATCCAGGAAACAACTACACGTTTTTTAAAGGACCAAGGTAGATATGAAATCGGCCTACCATTTCGAAAACGAGAACCTAGATTTATAAATAACAGACCCTTGGCAGAGAAAAGAATCGCTCAATTGCATCGACGCCTTACGGCTAATACTTCAGCTAAAGAAATGTACCAAACTCAGCTGAAGAAATTTATAACAAAGGGATACGCGGAGCGAGTACCGGAAGGAACACCAGTGACTGAGAGAACGTATTACTTAACACATCATTACGTTCCCAAACCCGGTAAACCCCATGAAGTACGAGTCGTATTCGATGGCTCTGCTCTATATATGGGCCAATCCCTCAATTCCGAGTTGTTACCCGGACCCAACTTACTCCAATCTTTGTTGGGAATACTTTTGAGATTAAGACAATATTCCATCGCATTCGCCTCTGATATAGAAGGAATGTTCTTACAAGTCAAGGCGCTGGATAGAGATAGAGACAGCCTGAGATTTCTGTGGTGGCCTGAAGGAGACCTCAATCAGAAACCGGTAGAGTACTGGATGACCATACAGGCTTTTGGAATCATATCAAGCCCTTCCAACGCCTGCTCCGTGGTGCGAACCACTGCGAATGACAACCGAGACTCCTTCTCAAAAGAGGTGATAGACAACATCAAACGGAATATATACATGGACGACAATTTAAGGTCCCTTCCATCAGTAGAAGAAGCCATAGATGTCGCGAAAGGAACGGTAGAGTGTTTGAAAAGAGGTGGATTTCGACTGACGAAATTCACCAGCAACTCCCGTGAGTTTCTGGAAGTGATACCGGTAGAAGACCGAGGAGCGAAAGACCTAGACTTAATAAAGGACGATCTTCCTGAAACCAAGACGCTTGGCTTGAAGTGGGACACTGAAAGAGACATCCTGTTTTTTCAGTTAAAACAGCGAGATAATCCAGTTCGGACCAAACGGATTTGTTTAAGTATCCTGAGCACTTATTTCGACCCATTGGGATTTATTAGCCCAGTTATATTGATTGCTCGGAGTTTAGTACAACAAATGTGGCTTGAAAACCACTCATGGGACGATCCGCTTAAGGGAGAATTGTTAAAGAAATGGATGAAATGGGAAGATTCTCTACCTGCCATCGAGAACTTTATAATTTCCCGTGCATATTTTGGCCATGTTCTTCCTACGTATTCCTATCAACTCCATGTGTTTGGAGACGCCAGCGACATGGGAATAGGTATAGTAGCAGTAGT
>JAUCBJ010007118.1:0-82105 GCA_032718475.1 Nemertoderma westbladi | reverse complement strand
AACTGCAGTATCCACTGTAGTAAAGAGATGGTTGGGAATTAGTTTGACACATGGCGTTTGGGTAGGGCTTTGTTGTTGAGCTAATATGCGCGTGGACTGCTTCGCAATACAATGCGAAAGAATGCAAACTATTGCCATACCAGATGTTTATTCTAATTTCTTGGATGAATTGATGTAATAACGAAGCTATAGGTTTGAATAATTTAAGCTCTATCGCATGCCCCATTCACGTAGGTCCCATTCACGCATTGATGTTTGGGTTAGTCATGCTACGGTTAATAAGAGCCCGAGCAGCCACAGATTATTGAGGGACTGAGCTAGGACCAAACTGGGCCGCACAGTGCCTATTGTATTGTATATTTCGTTTGTTATAGTACAATTTATTCATTTCGCGTCCCTATCTGATTGATTTGTATCAAATTAAATTGCCTTTGGCAACATTATTTGATACGAGTCGATTGATTAAACAATTAATTAATTGTTTAATCAACCAATTAATTAATTGATTAATTAATTAATGACCTACTTAACACCCAAGGTGTGAAGTTGGACTAAACTGTCGCCGAAATAGGGTAAACCATTACTACTATCAGAGTTCCGGAATACTCGATCAGACCTCCTCATTCCCTAATGAGACCTCAGACTCTTGATCCTAATAGTATGACGGATCCTCCCGAACTGTACTCACTGTTCAAAGATCTAGTGTTACCCGAACAATTAGTCATTGGCACTCCTGATAAACAACCGCGACCTCTATACTAACAGCAGAACCGTCTTTGTGTCTTATTGGTTAGACGAGAACTTATTAGGTTGACAGAGGGATATTAACGGGTATTTGTCTGTTCAACAGTTCTGCTGTTAGTATAGAGGTCGCGGTTGTTTATCAGTAATACGCGCAGGCCTCTCCCGGATACATCTAGGATTCCTAACTAACCCGATTCCTGCCCCCCTAATACTAAATAGAGACAAAACCTGGATCATCAGCCCCCTAGTTACTGTACCGGCGAATGGTCTGCGTGTTACAGTGCAAATGCCCGCCCGCAACGGTGACCCCCGCCAGCGTTGCCCGTCTTTGAATCCTCCGCTCTCCCTAGTCGCTCAACCCCCCGATGTGCCCACCGCCCACTGGCACCTTAGCCCTCCATTATGCTAATAACTACCGTAGCAGCGCATGCAAATCACAAAGTCTGACAGTCTCAGAAATCCCTTAGGATTATTGCGCAGAAAGGAATCACATAGAACCATTAATCAAAAGGTAGAAATCATAGTTCCAGTTGTAATTAGCAGTAATCGAAGGAATTAATTGAGAAACACAATCAAGAGTAATCGCACTAGCAAATCATTCCAAGAAATTAATCAAAATTAGCAAATTGCAGAAAATACGCTAAAATATCCGTAAAAAATTAATAGGGACAGCTCAGCAAGTACAAAGGTGATAGCAGATCATGTGATGATGAGGCTCTACCGGCACACCGCCAATTTATAGGTGATCCGGATGGGGTGATGCAATAGGGTGACGCAATCGCTCTCCTATTGGCTCTCCAGTCCGCGCTAGCATTAGACCAACCTGGAAGCAGTTAGTCCAATAAGGAGGCCGGATTGTAGCCCTATTGCCTGCCCAAACCTCAAACTATTACCATATATGGTAATGGTTCATGTCCCTGGCTGCTGAATGGCCAGGACAGCGTCCCTATATGCTAGCCCTATTGATGCTAATATCAGCAAGCACAAAATCCAGGGTCCGAATAAACTTGCTACCCTGGAACTATCTACATATATCCTAATACAAAATTACGTAGGTAGGGCTACATATTATACAAAATGGATGGATTCAAATATATGGGTGTTTCGATTTCCCTATCTAAATATCATTGCGTTATTATGCCTTATCTAAAATATTATGCTGCACAACGGACTAATATTACGTACAGTATAACGGACTAATATTGCATACTGCATAACGGACTAATATTGCATACTGCATAATGACTAATAATGTGGATACAGCGCCATATACCGTAACACCGCTCCAAGGGAAATCATATAATGTTTCCCTCCAATTGTAGAAGAGTATAAGGTGATGTATACAAAACAAAATAAATTTCTTCCAACTAATCTAAATAACACAATAATTCTACTATTTACAAATATTGCCATAGATATTGCATAATGAATTGCATACAAATTAAATTTACAAATATTATCTCTCTCAATGTTAACGATTATTACATACAAATTAAATTTACAAAATATTGTTTCTCGTTCTTACTACATAATGATTACTACATACAAATCAAATATATATAAAAAATTTGCTAGGGCAAGTGAAAGGAGTAAGCCAAACCCGCAGGTTTGTCTCCCCAATCACTTCCTTCGCCTCTCTCATAATATAAATCCAAATCAGTGCGACTAGTGTATATGAGTCAAGTCGAATAATTCTAAATGCTACAATATACATCAGAGCGACGATGATGTATATATCTAAAGTCTGTCGCCCCGTGATACGATGCATTACTGACCCGCTCCTGGGTTCTTTGGGCTCGCTCCTCTCTTTCGCCCTCTTCCCAGATACACCAATCGTCCTCCAGTCGACTCCGTTGACGGCGTCCGTGAGGCGTCACTCCCCGGAACCGGCGACGACGTTCCCTGAGCCCCGACAGATTCCCGGCTTGTGCTTCTTCCTCGGCCTCGTCCCAATTGTCGCGCTCCCGTGGTCGCTTCCGCCAACTCTTCCTTATGCAGTTGCACACGCGCTTTTTCAGACGCTCCCTGCGCCTTGCGCTGCAACCTTTGCGCTTCTATAATAGAGTGATAGTGGTCGTCCTTGACTTGACGCTTGTCTTGGACCCCTCCTCCTGGTTCCTTCCGCGAGCCTTGAGCTCCAGCGGTCGTCGCTGTGGTCGCTGCGATCCTCTGTTCCTGTATCCTCTCAGCGGTCAATGACCCCACTGGCACATGAGTCAACAAGAATTCGTTGCGGTATTGTATAGCCGCCATCCTCCAATCACCTCGCGCGCGTACCACTTTTCTAGTCTCCGTAAATACACCCTTCGTGATGCGATCGCAAATAGCAACGAAGTTCCAGGTGTACTTATTGTCCATATTCAATTGTCTGAAGTATTCTCGGACTACGATAACTCCAGTGTTCTGTGGAAGGTCTTGAGCAGTTAGGATGAGTTCCTGATATTGTGGTAGCGATTGTAGATATGGCTCGTACGCAACATGCGATGGGTCTACCGCCCAAAACCCATATCCCGCTTTAAATGGTAACCAATGCATCTGCGCTTGAATATGGTAATCAGCCACACTCTCCCACTTATCTAACATCTCCCGAAGTAGGTTAGCGCTATGGTTTTGAAAGGAATCATCTCGCAGCTGACATCTCGCGCTACGATGTCCCTTTACTCCACAATATCCACATTGAGAAATGAAGACGGTGCACGTGTGAAACGAATGGTCGGTCTCATTACACCAACGACAGACCTTATGCACCGCCTCTACTACCGCGTCGCACGACTTTAGATTGTGCCTTGTGCTGCCGCACAATTTGCACCTACGCGCTTATGGAAACCAGGCCCTCTCGTATATGAGGTCTCCAATCGGTTTCGCACTTCCTTCCTTCCCAATGTCTAATACGATGTCGTCCTCTCCGGTCAACGGTTGTCGATCCGGAACAAAGTAAACATCCTCGCCCTTGTCCTCTATCTCCAATATTTCCTCCCGCGTTCGTTTCGGATATGTCTTCTCCACCGGAAGATCTACTCCGAACACCTCTACTAACGTCTCCGGCCAGCCCTCCTTAACAGGTCTATCAGCCTCCGAGTGGAAGGGAGTACCAAACCCGCGGGTTTGATTCCCGAACCACTTCTCCAAAGCTTCTGGCGTCGGATATTCCATCGACGGTCGGTCTCCCAAATCTCCGATGTTCTGTCGATACACTCCTTCGAATATCGCTAATCCTCTCCTAACCATCGACGTATTCTCTAACGATTGGTTGAAGAACGGGGTTAAGAAACGCTTCATCACGTCGGATTGGATTCCCCCTTTCGAGTGAATTTTCTCACTCCGTTGATCTCCTCCGAATACCAATGGATGACGCTTCAAAACTCGCGCAACGATATCCGCTAATAAACAAGTCACCGTGTTCGACTCAAGCACCAAATAATATTGTAGCGACGCACGGGGTGGCGCGCAAATGTTCCAATACACTAACGCTTGCCGCTTGAAGTGGGATTTGAACTCCGCTCCCGGTGGCGTGTTGTATTCGCCATACGCCTCCTCATACTTCTTCTGCGTCTTTAACTTAAAGTCCCAATTATACAACAAGTGTGCTATAAAGCCCATACCAGTCTTGGCAGAGTTGGGATACTCCCTATAAATTCCAATCGATCAGGTCAGGTCAGGTATTCTAGGTCATTGATCAAGAAAGCTTGCCACCTCCATGCAGCATAAAGGAGGTGCCACCTGTAGCTGCATAGACCCTCTTACTAGGGCAAATCTGGTCCTGTAACTAGGACCCCCTTCGTTCTGGGATAAGGACGCCCTTGGTCCTGGATTAAGGACCCATATACTTGGCTGCAGGGGTATATGGCCTGACCAGGCAGATGGTGATCTACCAATGGCTGGTTAGGAGTAGAGTGTTCTCATGTCCACTGTGAGGGCACTTCACTGCGACCTGCACCTGGCAGCAAGGGTACAGGGCATGACCCAGCAGATGAGCTGCAACAGCCAATGGTGGGTCATGTACGCCAGAGTAAATATGGGTGATGGGCCTGATATCTGACTCCATTGCGACACCCACCCTGTGGAATGGCAAACCAGGGTGTGGTATTTGCCCCGAGAGCTGACTCGGCAAAAAAGCACCCCCCAACCCCCACTATGGATTACATTAGCAATGCGGAGGTCCGGCCACTAGAGGCCAGTGGAATTACCGGACACAATCGGCCTCACAGGCGTCAGTTAACTCCTGACCGGCTGCCTGTCTCACCCCCTACTGGAGAGAGAGCAGCCAACAATTCTTTGAGTCCCTTTCCTGATGACCTTTCTGGCCCAAACCCTGGGTCACCAGGGAGGCCAGATTGTGATGGGGAGAGGGATTCTGGAGTTGGAGGCTACTCTCATGTTCCACCCCGACCAACAAAGCCATTGGTGAATCTGAGGCAAGTCACTAGACTAGCCTCAGTAAACACCCTAACACTCGGGTCCCCAATGCGACAAGGTGAGCTGACTGCCTTGGCAGATAAGCTTTCTCTTAGCGCAGTGGGTGTTCAAGAGCACCGAATGCAGACTGGACAGACTGATGAGGTTCTGATTAAGGACATGGGGGGCGGTTGGCGACTCGCCCTCGCGTCAGCAGATGATAGTGGCAATGGTGGAATTGGTCTATTGATGAATCCAACTGCACATGCAGCATTGGACAGAATAGACCAAATCTCTAACCGCATCATCCGTTGCCACTTCTCATGTTCTGGAAGACTGGCTAAGAAGTTTCCTAAGGTGGTTCTGATTGTGTGCTACTCTCCAACTAGTGTTGCCCCTGTAGAGGAGGTGGAAAATTTCTACCACAATCTACAAGCAGCAACTGATGGAGTGGATCAGCATGCATTCTTAACCCTATCCATACCGGGGTACTTTAGACGCTCCACCTACCGGGGGGGGGACTTTTGGGGACGTAAAGTTTGGAAGCATATAACTTTGTGTGGTGTAATGATATTACTTTAAAGTAAAAAGTTTTAGATACAAAATTTATTCCTCTATCCAAATATGCCACACACTAATGCTGAAATATAATATTTATATACTATAATTATGTTTAAATTGATTTTAAATTTATATTAAATTGATTGAATTTTAAATTTCCCGCCTATAATAGTTCAGCAATAATATGACAGTTTCAGAGACAGGTCAGTTTACGAGTCATTTTCATGGTCATAAATAATAATATGAAAATTAATTTTTGTTTTAAGATAAAGAATAATAAATTTTAGGAAAAGTAACGGAATTTCACTTGCAATAAATGTGGTTTGGCTTTGAACCAAGCAATCAAATAAAGTGCGTCTCCAAAAGTCCCCCCCCCGGTATGGATAGGGTTAACATTCCTGGGAGACTTTAATGCAAGTCTGCATCAATCACCTACATCGCCCTGGGTCTATAGCAATAGTGTTAACCGAAATTCTGTCCATCTTCAGGATTTTATCTCTGGAAATGGATTGTTTTCGGCTGGAACCCAGTTCAAGAAGCGAACTGGAAAGCTATGGACTCATAGTGGACCCAGTGGTCACAAGTCCCAGATAGACCATATTCTGTTTCGTAGGAAATACAGGAGCTCTATACAAGACTGTAATGCATTTACACTTCGACCCTTCTCTAGTGATCACCGCCTTATTGTGGCCAAGGTAAGACTTAGTCTGCGTGCTAGCAGAACAACGAAATCGGCCTTGCCACGGCATGACTGGTCCTCTCTGTTGCAACAGCCAAGTGTGAGATCCAGCTTCACACTACAGCTGAGCAACAGGTATGAGGCTCTTGCCTCTGAGGCGGCAGATCACTGTGAGGGCTATACTGCCTTTACAGAAGCAGTTAAGTTAGCAGCTGCAGAAACAGTTCCTGTATACCCTCGAAACACGAAAAGGGCCCCCTGGACTGACAACAAAATTCAGAAGTGCCGAAATGACCTTCATAAGGCGCAGAAAGAGTCCCGACTCAAACAGACTGCAGCGGCCAAAAATGCAGTTAAAGCTGCATCTAGGTCCCTGAACAGGCAGTACTCTGTTAATCTACAGGAGCTAATAAACCAACAGGTTGATGCCATCAATGATGCTGACGACAGCAGGCAATCATCCCAGGCATGGAAATCGATCAATCTGCTTACTGGGCGGAAAAGCCAACCAACCACCAAGGTTAAGGCTGAATCACCAGCCGATCGCCTCAATGGTTGGAAAGCCCACTTTGAAAAGCTCCTCAATAATGACAGGGTATTGCCTGATAACTTTATAGAAGTAAAAGTGTCTGAGTCTGTACTCCCAGATATTCCCATTGGCGATATCTCCTTTGCAGAAGTGAAGGCTGCTGCAAAGAGCATTAAGACCAATCGTGCCAGTGGAGTAGATGGTGTTCCCCCTGAGGTCTTTAAAATACCTGAGTGTTTAAAGCTCATCTATCCCATCATAGTAGACATGTACCGTACAACAAGAGTCCCACAAGAAATGAAAACAAATAAGTTGGTGCCAGTTCCCAAGAAGGGCAACCTAACACTCTATGGTTCTTTTCGGGGAATCTCATTGATCTCGATTGCTGCAAAACTATACAATAGAATTCTATTAAATCGCATCAGGGATCCCATTGAGAGACTGCTACGTGGAAATCAGAATGGGTTCCGTAAAGGTCGTGGGACCATGGAGCCCATTTTGGCACTTAGAAGGATAATTGAGGAGTTATCAAAAAAGAAAGACAGGCATCTGGCTGTTATCTTTGTTGACTTCTTCAAGGCCTTTGATTCAGTCTCTCGCTCACGTATGTTCAGCATACTTTCATTATATGGGATTCCTGATGAAATTATTGCAGCAATCAGATCAGTATACGATGGTTCGACAACATTTGTGTCTACTGTTGATGGTGACACAGAACCATTTGAAGTGTTATGGGGCGTCCTCCAAGGAGACACACTTGCACCATTCTTGTTCATTATTGTGGTTGACTATGTTCTACGCATGTCCTTAGATCATCATAATGATGATGGGGTGATGATAACTCCACCTACTGGCTCCAGAAGTCGAGGAAATCCTGCCAAGTACCTAACTGATCTAGACTTTGCTGATGACTTAGGAGTACTCTCAGAATCATTACAGGGAGCCCAGCGGCTCCTCAGCTCATTAGAACATGCTGCTTCTAGTGTTGGTCTTTTTATTAACTCCAGAAAGACCAAAATTCTGACAGTTAACTTTGAAAGTCCTCAGCAAGTCTCTGATCGGATGAGCATAAGCTCAAAGGATGGTATGCTTGAGCATGTGGACGACTTCTGTTACCTGGGATCATGGATCCGGAAGTCAGGTGAGGACCTTCGAATACGTAAGGGAAAGGCATGGGCAGCCTTGAATAGGCTTTCC
Organism: Nemertoderma westbladi; assembly: GCA_032718475.1. Classification (NCBI taxonomy): domain Eukaryota; kingdom Metazoa; phylum Xenacoelomorpha; order Nemertodermatida; family Nemertodermatidae; genus Nemertoderma; species Nemertoderma westbladi. The sequence goes on along the minus strand of JAUCBJ010007118.1, from coordinate 74,000 downwards.
AGGATTTGGAAGTCACCTAGAATTAATCGGAAACTTAAGGTCCGATTATTCAGAGCAGCAGTAGTTCCAGTACTCCTCTACGGGAGTCCATGCTGGGCTCTAACTGCTGAGGACACCAAATCTCTGGATGGCACATTCACAAGAATGCTACGCCGGGTACATTGTGTCAAGTACAATGCACACATCTCCAACCAGACACTATATAACATTGGAGGTGTCTCATTGGTTCCCCCAAGCTTGACACTAGAACAAAATCGCCTCCGCTTTGCAGGACATTGCTTTCGCCGTGAGGACCAGCCAGTGCATAATCTTGTACTTTGGCAGCCTCATGGAGTGAATAAGCATGGTGGACAGCCCATGACTTTCTTGAGACGCATTTTAAAGGACACTGGCCTTAAAGATGCGGATGATCTAGCAAATGTCATGGGTGATAGGGAGTTGTGGCGGTGCAATTTTGTTGACAAGCCGGCACAGCATTCTTAAAAATGCAGCTGCAATGCAGCATGCCGATCCTAGTAGTATAAATTCCAATATCCTGAGCCCATAGCAACAATAGCTTGGTGTCGACAAACGGTCTCGGCAATCTATCTTCCAGATCAGTCATGGCGTTGAAGTCGCTCTCCAAATCGCTCTGGACTCCCGATCCCACCTTGACGTAATCTTGGTTGAGAATAGCCTCTCTAACTTTCTTGGGTAACATCCTGGCGTCGATACGCTCCGCTCCGTGCATACCTCCTCGCCTGCATACCTCCAAAATCTGTTCCCTAGGATCCTTCCCCTTCCGATATTGTGTCGTTATGATGGGCTCCGGTCTCTCTCGATCCGCCCTCACACGCATAAACACATGAGTCACACCATCGGCCGCACGAATTTGAATACACTTGCTGGTCAAACATTCCTGATGGGACCCTCCTTCATTGTCGTAGAACATCACCCTCCAATCCTGCAGTGATTCCTCCGTTTTCCTCCACTGACGCTGAATTTCGTCTGATGGGGTCCACATGCGCTCGATTGCCTTGTGGTCATCATATGGGGTATAAGAACCCTTCCTCCTCAGCCATGTCTGGTCTACCTCCTCGTCGTCTGGGAATGTAGCCACCGCGACCCATACCTTGATGTACTTATCCAACCATCCGAATAGTTTACTCTCCTTCCCCGGAGCTCCAATCTTATCCAATGTGTCGTAATCTGTGATCTGCATTGGGACATCACGCAAGAACTTCGCGCATAAAACTTCCCGTAGACAGTCAACGTTCCAATGGTCCGCCATTCTTACCATCGGCAAGAATCGTATCGCTTCTCGCGACTCCGGATGATCTACTAATATCGCAGGTTCGGTGCCGTCGGAATAATACACCGGTCGGGGTTGAGATACGACCTGTGGAACAAATCCGGTCACTCTCCTCGTCTCCTCTTGATGTCTATCCGCGGTCTTATTATACTCCGCTATTCTATTCTCAAATATAACTCTTTCGCCTTCGCCGCTCGCTCCTCCTGCAGCAACGCGTCTATGTCGTCCTGATGCTCAGGCGTGAGGCTTCTCGCTTGGTGAGGTGAAGTAAACGCAGTCCAGGGACTCGAGAGCTCCAAACCCACGGGTTTGGTACCCGAGTCCCGCGCCGCTTCGCGCCGCGCCTCTAGATCCTTGTAGGCTCGGTACAGCGAAATGGCCGCTGCTGTCTCTATCAAACTGGGTGTCGAACAGGGTTTAATCTCCGTATACGGATCTAATGTCGTAACGGTCGGCGTAATGGGTCTCGGAGGTCGCTTTCCGCTGAAGTCGATACTGATCATCGGGTTGCTCATCGGGTAACCTCCTTCGTTGTATCTAAGGAACTGGTGAGCTGGACATCGCGTTAATATCGGTTCTGGATGTTGCTCGTCTAGTCGGTCGGGAATCGCCACGTCTTGTTTATTCATGCATTCACCACACTTGTAGAAGAGCTTGTACACGCTGAAGACTTTCGGCGTCTCCTGATCCTCGCCTCGAGTCCTCCGGTACAGATGCATTCCATCGAACTGATCTCGGACTGCAGGTAGAGGCTCCTCGTGTCGTAAATACATATTCATATGGTATAGTCGTACGATTTCCTCGTCCGGGTCTGCGCTGATGTCGCACACGTCCAAAGCGAAGTCGTAGGGATACCGCGTGCGATACTCTCTCCGCAAAACTTCCATCCGGTCCCCCAACGCTCTCATTCTTTCCCTCCGTAATTCCTTATCATAAGTCGGCTTGTATTTCCCGTTTAGCTCCATCACGGACCGCCCATGGTAGTAAACGTTCGAATCTTTACATCCCGGTCGCGCGAACGGTAGCTCCGCCTCCTCTCTGGCAGTAAATCCTCTGCGCGGTTGCGCTCTAATATCCCTCTCCATTATGCCTCGCGTATATACATATATATATATCCCAATAAGTGCCGTTACGTAACCAATTACACTGTGGGTAAATCAGTTAGATGTCGCCGAAGGACAGACCTCTCAAACCCCCCCCCCGCCTTCCAGCAGTTCAGGTTCGACTCTCTAGATCCCGTCTCTTCCTAACTAACTATCCTCTAACCTATTCCCATGCATAGCGCAAAACTTTGGAGATAAACTGGCCGTGACCAACTCACTTTTTGATGCCCAAACTACTCCCATTACTCGTACTAAACTACAGTAGTTAGAAAGGACCATAGCCACAATATTCGACTATACCAAACCCACAGGTTTGATAATCGAACATCACACATCCTGCAAACTACTGAGTGGGGTCCATGTACGCCCCTGGTGCTACTAACCTTTAGCACCTTAGTTGCACTGTTGGCACCAATCTGTGGAAGTTGCTAAACTCAATTTACACTCCTACGTAATATAGCCGTCACCATGGTTTCTAAATGCTATTTTCCAGGCTTCACGACTTTTCAAATTACTGTTTATCTATAGACGAATTCAAAACGCGTCTATACACAGCGTCTGGAATTGTCTCGGGTTCACTTCTAATTTTTTAAAATTTTTTAATTTTCCAAAAATTTTGAAAATAAAATTTTGTTTTGATACCCACTAGACAAAACTCAACGCAAATCACCACAACCCCGCTCCTATGCATTTCCTTGTATCTGCATACGAGGAATGCATACGAAGTGAGTTGCGTCCAACACTAATTCTGTTTTGAGGCAGGAGACAAATTATAATCTCCCGTCTCGATACGTGTCTCCTCTAATAACACAATATCTTGGACCGGTCGGTCCAAGGTGTGTAAACCATTAGTTTTACACTTCTTTGGGTGCGGACACTTGCACCTAATTTTCACAGTGACTGTGCGCACTATGTTTTGCACGTCTGGGTGTGTGTGCAAGATCACTCCTGTCTCCCAATACTTTCTCTTGACAATCGGCTCGGTTATCAATACGTAATCTCCTCTTTGGAGACTCCGAACCGTTTTGTACCACTTTGTTCTGGTGGATATGGTGGGAAGATAGTATTCCCGCCAATATTCCCAGAATGTGTACGCCACAAATTGAGTCACCTTCCAGCTTTTACGACTATATAGGTCGGCACTAATGGGTTCTGATGCCGGCACAAGAAACGCTGGACTCTGCATTAGCAAATGATTCGGCGTTAATGCAACACCGTCTGGCAACATAGCTATCGGCCTCGAGTTTAGTGTATGCTCGATTTCAATGAAAGCTGTGACCAGTTCGTCGTCGGTAAGTTGTTTGTTCACAGGCAACGTTTTGGCAATAGCCTGCTTTACAGAGCGAACTAAACACTCCCAACTTCCTCCTCTCCAAGGACTTTCTGGAGTATTGAATCTCCATTCTACTCGTTGCGGCAAAAGTGCTGCAGAAATTTCCTTATTCTGTGCTGCTTTATGAGCCGCGTTCAACTCGCTATTCCCTCCGACAAAGTTTGTACCCTTATCAAAGTAGAACGCCTTTACTAGTCCTCTCCTGGCCATAAATCTCTTTAAGGCCAGGAGCAGAGATTTGGTCGACATGTCTGCCACACGCTCAATGTGTATGGCTCTACTAGCCATGCATGTCAGCAGCAGACCCCATCGCTTGTGGGTCAGCCGTCCACTCTTTGCCTCAATCGGACCAAAACAATCCACCCCTGTGTTCGTAAAGGGTGGGTCATATGCCTGCACTCTCGCTTCCGGGAGTTCAGCCATCTCCTGTTCCAATACTCTGGCGTTCACCCTCTTGCAAACCAGACAGGCGTCATACATAGTGCCGACTGCCCTGCTTGGCTGCAATAGAATGAATCGCTGTCTCGCTGCCGACAAACAGAGTAACTTTCCCGCGTGATGCAACCTCTTGTGTATATCCCATAGAATCGCTCTTTGCAATTCTATTGGGTGACTAGGGATTATCACTGGGAACCGAAACTGTGAGTTTATGTCGACAGTCTGGATTCTCGATCTATGACAAATTAGACCCTTATGGATTAATGGACTCCATTTTCTAAGGGGTTTATAGAGAACTGGTCGTTGAGCCGATAATAGATAGAATTCTTTAGGAAGGCACACATTTGATAATGTTTCAAATGCTTTAATTCCGCTTGATCAATCTCATCCTCTGTCAGAGGTTGTTTCAATTTCCGAATTCGCTCACTATTGGTGCTCAATGGTTCTCTCAAATGTTTCGAATGTTTTAAACAAAGGTACAAAATGTATCGGCTTAACCACGCAGTTCCTTTACAAATTGTCAGCCAAGAGGCAGACGAATTTAGTAATTTGTCATAAATACTGCATGACTCTAATGCCAGCGACGGTTGTCCGCTAATTAATGGAAGTTTCGAATCCAAACCCGCAGGTTTGGAAACCAAAGGCTCAATTTTGTCGGTCATTTTCTGTCCGTCACTTACCAACTGTGACTCTGGTTTAGTCTGTAAGGGTGGTTTTACGTCGTAACTTACCCTTCCGGACCTAGTAGTCACGTAAGTCTGTTGGTCTGACAGGTCTCCGGGCCACTCCAATGACTCTTCAGGCCGCTCCAATGAAATCTTCAGGCCGCTCCAATGACTTAAGTTTGGCTTTAGACTTCGACTTAGAGACTTTCTCCACCTTGACTTCTGCATCTTCAGGCATCGGATTGGTCACTATCTTTAGTCGCTCTGGCCAATGTTCCTGTGTCCTCGTTAGAAAATCAGGTCCATGCAACCAAAACTCCTGAGACTCTTCCTGACAGAATTCCGCCGGCATTGCACCTCTCGAAGTTATGTCGGCCGGGTTCAACACTCCCGGACAATGTCTCCATTGTTCCTTCGTCGAAAAGTCAACGATCTGAGCGCGTCTATTGGCCACAAATGTCTTTAGTGCAATATTGTCGGCCGCAATGTATACTAACACCAAGGATGCGTCCGTCCAATAAAATAAGGTCAATGTCGTGTCTAACTCCTCTGTTATCTGCTTACTTACCTCGACTGAAACCACTGCCGCCTGTAACTCTGCACGAGGGACAGTCATGTATTTGACCGGCATTGTCTTTGATCTAGAAGTCACAAAGGCCGTCTCAAATTTGTCCTGACTTACCTCTCGGCGAAGGTAGGCTACCATACCAAAGCCGGTGTCACTTGCGTCACTGAATAGGTGGAGCTCTAAATCAGCTGGAAATACCAGCTGATTCGGAAAGTAGGAACGGGGTACATCTATATTTTTCAATAGATGCAACTCGGCTTCCCACTCCCTCCACTGCTTTGCATGTATAGGAGATATTGGTTCGTCCCACTCTACGTCGGACAACCAAATTTTCCTCATGCACGCTCGTGCCTGTAATATTACCGGACTGATAAAGTTCATCGGGTCAAATAGTCTACTTAACGTCGATAAGCAAATTCTCTTAGTCAAAACTTTGTCTGGGCTACTGGGCTCAAATCTAACTCTTACCTGGAACTTATCTGAGTTCGGGTTCCAAGCGAGTCCCAGTACTCGCGCCATGGGGATTGGTTCTACCCCCAATTCAATGTCTCCGCTCCCGCGATCTTTTACCGGGAACGACTCTAATAGGGCCTCCGAGTTAGTAGTGAACTTGGTTAGAGGAAAACCCCCTGTAGCCAAGCACTCCTGCAGGCCGTGAGCCACTTCTATGGCTTGTTCCGCCGTGTCCTTGGACACCAATCCGTCGTCCATGTAGAAGTTTCTCAAGATGGACTCGATAACCTCTACTGGGTACTTACCAATCTGGGCTGTTGCCGTTTTCTTTAGAACAAACAGCGTGCCATTCGGACTATCGCGGGCGCCAAATATCCTTACGTACATCTGGTATGTAACCACTGGGCCGGATAAGTCTTCATTCTCGTACCAGAGAAAGCGAAGGCTATCCTGGTCTGCCTTGCAGGCTCTTACCTGATGGAACATCGCCTCGATGTCACAAGTAAATGCGAATCGCCGCTGTCTAAAACGTAACAGTATTCCAATCAAATAGTTATTCAGGTTGGGACCATCCATCAACTCTGAATTCAGGGACATACCTCTATAGACTGCTGCGCAGTCGTTGACTACTCGGACCTTGTCTGGCTTGTCAGGGTGAGTCACATAGTGGTGTGGAAGGTAATAAGTCTGGTCTGTCACTAAGTCAGGGTCCTCTACCTTCCCAGCAAATCCCTTGGCGAAATAGTTGTTGATCTGGGCGCAATACTTCTCCCTAATGTCTGGATTCTTCAACAACCGAGCCCTTACTCCGTTCAATCTTTTCAAGGCTAAGTTGTAGTTGTTCTCCAACTTAGGTGGTTGTCGACGCCACAACATTCCAACTTCAAAATGTCCAGTCGGTAGCAGACGTATGGTATCTTCCATCATCTCCAGCGACCGCTTCTCATCAGTAGACATGGTTAGGTCATATCCACCGGGTTCCATTGCGTCCCTATCCAGCCATTCGACAGTTCTGGCTCATGTCTCGAGGTCCTGGCGTATCAATTCCTTCTGTAGCTCCTCCTCACTGTATTGGAAAATGTCTAGGTCTCGATATTTAGCCACTTGACCCTCCACTATGTCTGTATAAGTCAAAACGTCAGTCAAATAGGTAGCGTGGGCCGCTGAACCAGACCCACGGGTCTGATAACAGTAGTCCTCGGGTTCACTATCTGTCCGGTCATTGTGAAGTGGTTCCGACAACCTAACATTATCGGGAATCAACTCCTCGTCCGACTCGCTAAAGTCACTATAGTGGTCAATACAGGTTCTCATAAACTCGTCTATGTCTGGTGGTTCTACTAACGGTGGTTGAGTTATAGGCTGTAATTCGTCGTATCTGTCCATTGGCTTGTCGCCACCTGTAAACTCATAAGACATGGGTACTCTTGTATACCAACCTAATATAGTCCTATGGGCATGTGGTCCATTGACATGCGGCTCAGCTGGTCTCGTTTCCCATATTTGGTGTGCGATCAGCTGTTCTGCACCAATCAACATAGAAACATTCCTATAACCTACCTGATGTCTGGGTATCCTGAGCTTGTCAAAATACTCCTGTGCTATGGGACTCATCGGCGGCACCTTACCTAACTGCCTGCCAAATCCCTTCATAGCTAGACACTTAAATCCGTCCAATGGCAAAGCTTTCCGTTCTTGTCGAGTGTGTTGGTCTCTCGGAAGTAGGGAATCTAGTTCTACCGAAATTCTGTGTCCCTTGAGGTCTCCTACCCCATGCATAGACTTCAACTCTATTTGGATCTCCTCGGCGTCCTGGAAGCTAGAAACAGCTCTCGCCACTTCCTCGTCGATATACGATAATGTGGACGCAGTGTCCAGCATCACATATATTCGCTTCGATCCCTTATCGCCAGTAAGTTTCACCGGAATCACGCTAAATATTTCCGACGTGGCCGATGATAAATACGTCCGTGCGCTGGTCGATGAACTATCCGCAGTGAAACCTTGGCAGGTCTCCTCTCTCGCGCTCGACTCGCCATCCTCGTCCGACGAACCTGGTTGATAACCATCGTCCTGGATGCCAGTGTACGTATTCCTCCTTATCGATATGGGTTCTTTGCTCCCCTTCCTGTGAGGATTTCGCTGTAAGTAACGGTCCGTTGGGGTATGGAAATCCGCATGTAGCAACTTGTGATGTAGTCTGCCGCATTCCATGCATCCGTCCTTGCTGTTCGGGCACTGCCGCCATACATGACCTGGCGCAAGACATGCCCAACGGGTGTCCAACGTCCGCACTTGAACTCTTCTCTGTTCTGAATTTAATTCTTTGAACCGTCTGCAACTATCTAACTTATGGTCGTCAGATCTTACCTCCTTTAGTAAGCAGTATTGGCAACCTGCAAATCCATCCGGCAACTCCTGTTGCTTTAACCTAGGTCTCTCTAACCGCTCACCTGACCATACTCGCGAGTCTGATCTAAAGGCTGGGGTACTCGAATTATATCTGTCTACTGAGTTAAATGTCACAGTGGTCCTATCATCGTCAAAACTTACCATAGACTTACCGGTAACAGGTTTAGACTCCCTCATATTCTCTTCTGAGAAGTTTGATTTCATCTCTGCTACTGCGTCTGTGGCTATCATGTCATGAATGTGTTGAAGTGTCAATACTTTACCTTGGCCCTCCAACTTATTCTCTAATTTGCGCCATTTCTGTCGATAACGCATGTTTAAACGTCTTATTACGCTTTTCAAAACTTCGGCGTGATCACCATGATGAGGTAGATTCACCGTCCTCAAGATGTCCAATGCGTTCGAAATAGCGTTCGCTAAGTTCAACAGCTCTAACGGAGTTGTAATCCTTCCGCCCTTACCCAAGTCTTCTACTATCGACTGCGCCATCTTGGTTTTATTCCCGTAGATGTCGCTAAGCGTCTTCATCGCTAACTCAAATGCTCTTTCATTGCCGACGAAGTTATCAGCAATGGCTCTAGGTTCTCGATGGAGCATCTGAAGCAAATAGTTGAACTTCTCGTTGGGAGTAAAGGCGCTGTTGGTTAGCTGCTCGTCGACATAGGTTTTAAAGGTCCTCCAATGCTTATGGTGGCCCATAAACTTCTGGGGTTGTTGCGTCGGCAGTCCTTGCCTAGCAGCAAACTTACCTATGTCCCTAAGGGTTGCGTCGTTCCGGGTTAACAAATGGTTTAGTTCCGCAGGGTTGTTAAGTCTGGTCCTTTCCCGGTGGTTCCAACTTACCTGCTCCGCGTTGGTCCTTCTTTCCTTATAGTTTCGGGACTTCTGACGTCTCATGTCTTCCTCTTCATCACTCGATTCTGTGTCAGTCCTTAGCGCTCGCGATGGTTTGCGCGCCGAGGCCCTGATCCAAGCCTCCTCAATAAATTTCTCGGCCGAATTTTCGAAGTTGGGATTATGGATATTTGGGACAGGCGTCCTTACCTGAGGTCTATGTGGTATAGTCTCCTCTGATATACGTACTCGTTGACTAGGCTGGACTTTATCTAACTCAGGCCTGCTAGGATTAGAATTACTTCTTACCTGGGCTGCTTCCTTTAACCGTAGGTTGCTAAGCATGTCCGTTATAGGTTGGATGTGCGGCGATATAGCTTGCGCTAAACTAGCACTTAACTCATCCCTCATAATAAATTCCTGGCTAGGGTTCTGTTGTATATTCGGCTCTATCTGAGTAATCCGCTGTCTCTCATATGATCCCTCTTCCGGTTTAACCCGGAAGTTCTCCGTCGAACTGGGTCGGCGCTCCGTCCGCGTATTCCAAACCCACGGGTTCGGTTCGCCAAGTACTCGTCCTGTCGGAGTTTCTCCTCTAAATTCTCCATTGTCTCGTTCGGTGTATAGCGGTGCGGTGTTCCGATGACGTAGATCCTGCGCGATAGGTGAAGCACTAATACCAACTGGCGTGCGATATGTAGAGAACGGTTTAGCAATCCGTGTACTCGTAATAGCTGGACCGGGTATAGGAATTCTGGTCGTCGTCGACTCGCGTATAGTCGGAGTTCTCGCTTCCTGTTCGGCCTTCTGCAGTGCGAACAGTTCTCGCAACTCTGTCCCTACACTCGCCCCACATTCTTCGATCATTCGCATCCCCTTCTCGGCGATTTCGTTCGCCTTCCTAGTCCGTTCTTCGCTCTCTAAACTTAATCTCGCACTTTCCAACTGCGCCAGTTTGCGTTCTTCTTCTTCCCTCGCTCGTCGTGCTGCGCTCTCTTCTTCCACTCGCGCCTTCTCTTCATACAATGCGCATCTTCTTTTCTCGATTTCGAGTTCGCGTTCCTTGCGCTCGCGTTCGAGTTGAAGCTCGCGTTCCTTCTGTTCCCGCTCGAGTTCCTTGCGCTTGCGTTCGGCTTGAAGCTCGAGTTCCTTGCGCTCGCGTTCGGCTTGAAGCTCGCGTTCCTTACGCTCGCGTTCGGCTTGAAGCTCGCGCTCCCTTTGCTCGCGTTCCGCCCATTCGCGCTTACTTATTTCTTCCAACTCTCGCAACTCCGCGTCCAACTTTCGCGTGCGCTCGCGTTCCCGCTCGGCTTCCTTCCGTGCTTCCGATGCACGCAAAACTTCCGCCTGTTGTTCGTCCAGTCGGCGTCTTCTCTCCTCCGCCGAGTTGTGCGAAACAAGGGATCTAGCACATATAACCTTACCTCGCGCGTGACTAACCTGGGAATCGCCGCTGTCTCTGGATGCGTCGTCGGGTGGAGTCAACGTCCTCTGTTGGATGTTCTCCGTTGTCGGTAGCACCTGGCCTGGTACCACCACTCCATTCTGCATCAGCCAGCTAGTAACTTCCCTTTGATAACGGCGCTCTTCTTTATCTTGGATCTCTTCCCGCTCCACTAAGTCTCTCAACTCTGCGTCACTCACCTGAGTCGCCTGCGTTTGTGATGCCCATAGCAGCCAGTTCTCCGTCCTAACTCGTCGGAATCGCTCCGATAACTCGCGGTGCTCCAACAAGGCTGCTAAGACCCTGTCGTAAATCCTCGTCGCCACGTCGCTCGACTGAGACTCTACTGCCTTCTTCGCTAGGACTGCAAGCTCCTCCGTCTGCTTGAATAACGCTGAGTTGTATCCTCTTCTAATCTCTGCTAACTCTACCCTCCCGAAGTTCGCTGAGTCGGCTAACATTTTCCTTACCTTGTCCGCCGTCCGGGTTATATGTCCGGCGTGCGCGCGAAGTTTCTTCTTTATCGCAATGTCGAACTCTCTATCACTTACCTGACTTACACTCGGTGGACTTGAAGGATTATTTCGGGAACTACGGGTACTCCTAACAGCCGTCGGGACCACGGCACTTACCATACCCACAGGTCTGGAAACCGGGCTCCGGGCTCTCGCTTCTGCTACACTACCCTCCCTATCACTCACCTCTGTCCGGGCTGCCGTACAGTCCTTCCTTACAATAGCGGTAGGGGATCCTAATACTATTACTTGATGCTGCTGTTCTTCCTCACTAGTCACTGTCTCGTCCTCCTGTTCACTTACGTCAGCGTCGCTCGCTGCGTCGTCATAGTCGGCATTGTCGTCAACAGTAATATTGACGCTATCGTCAGTCGGCGGTCCAGCCGCCGTCTCATAGCTGTCCTCTAGTGCCTCTTTGTCTGAGACACTCATAGTCTAAGTAATGTTTGCCTTCCGGCAAAAATATCTCGCAAAAGTTCGAGATATAATTATAATTTAACCGAAATACGGTCAAATTATTTGTCAAATAATCAGTTGGTCCAAAATGTCAAAATAAATTCGCAATGCAATATTGTGAATTTAATGGGGTATAGTTATAGCAAATAATAGCACAATATTTAAACAAAAATATTATTATATAGCTACTATATAGTATTAAATACCGGTATAGCACAAAATAACTCTGAATCTAATACAAAATATTCAAAATAAACTTGCCACCCGAATATTTCTAATTTTATATATATATAGCTCTAATCAACGTAATTTTAGTTTCAAATATTATATGTATCCACTAGCGCGTGGCTACATCTTCGGGTTGCGACTCTCTCTAACTCTCTCTCTAACTTGAGCGATTCAAAAAACCATGGCCGGCTAAACCTAAATAACCTAACTAATAAATTGAGTTCAGCTTCGCAGTTAAACAACCGATAATTTTTTACTGCTTCCACAAACACACTGGTGCCAACAGAACAACTAACCTTGTTTGCTGTGAGATTCCACGTCCGCGTCCAAAGATTCAGGCCCTTCGCTGATTGCAAACCGAACCCGCAGACCCACACGAACCCCAAACTCAGAAGTTCCGTCTTGCCATGTATCTCCAGATGGTATAAAATAACTAAGCGGTTACCTAACATACCGGTACAAAACTCTAGAATTTTACAAAATAATTTTGACCGAAACTGAATTCTCGCAAACCTAGCTAAAATTTTCAAAAACTTACTAATTACTGTTTGCCCTAAGGCCTAAGGAACTGCTGTATTCGCAATTAGTAAAAACGCACTACCGTACATCCACTGTACGCAGTACAGTAAGTAAAACAGTACACCAACCTAACAGCCTAATGATACTGTATGTGGTACGGCAAAACAAATGTCCCTTCTACCGTACACAGTAACAGCAATCAGCCTAATGTACTACTGTACTATTGTACGCAGCCAGTGAATACAGTAATCTAAACTAACAGCCTAAAAGTACACTATGTGTTCTACCGTACGCTAGCCTATAGCCTACAGCAGACGATCACGTGCTCTAACTTATTACTTAATACTGTGATACTACTAATCAGCCTAAGAATACACTATTGACTGCTGCAAGCAACAGCCAATAATGCGCGTATTACTGATAAACAACCGCGACCTCTATACTAACAGCAGAACCGTCTTTGTGTCTTATTGGTTAGACGAGAACTTATTAGGTTGACAGAGGGATATTAACGGGTATTTGTCTGTTCAACAGTTCTGCTGTTAGTATAGAGGTCGCGGTTGTTTATCAGTAATACGCGCAGGCCTCTCCCGGATACATCTAGGATTCCTAACTAACCCGATTCCTGCCCCCCTAATACTAAATAGAGACAAAACCTGGATCATCAGCCCCCTAGTTACTGTACCGGCGAATGGTCTGCGTGTTACAGTGCAAATGCCCGCCCGCAACGGTGACCCCCGCCAGCGTTGCCCGTCTTTGAATCCTCCGCTCTCCCTAGTCGCTCAACCCCCCGATGTGCCCACCGCCCACTGGCACCTTAGCCCTCCATTATGCTAATAACTACCGTAGCGGCGCATGCAAATCACAAAGTCTGACAGTCTCAGAAATCCCTTAGGATTATTGCGCAGAAAGGAATCACATAGAACCATTAATCAAAAGGTAGAAATCATAGTTCCAGTTGTAATTAGCAGTAATCGAAGGAATTAATTGAGAAACACAATCAAGAGTAATCGCACTAGCAAATCATTCCAAGAAATTAATCAAAATTAGCAAATTGCAGAAAATACGCTAAAATATCCATAAAAAATGAATAGGGACAGCTCAGCAAGTACAAAGGTGATAGCAGATCATGTGATGATGAGGCTCTACCGGCACACCGCCAATTTATAGGTGATCCGGATGGGGTGATGCAATAGGGTGACGCAATCGCTCTCCTATTGGCTCTCCAGTCCGCGCTAGCATTAGACCAACCTGGAAGCAGTTAGTCCAATAAGGAGGCCGGATTGTAGCCCTATTGCCTGCCCAAACCTCAAACTATTACCATATATGGTAATGGTTCATGTCCCTGGCTGCTGAATGGCCAGGACAGCGTCCCTATATGCTAGCCCTATTGATGCTAATATCAGCAAGCACAAAATCCAGGGTCCGAATAAACTTGCTACCCTGGAACTATCTACATATATCCTAATACAAAATTACGTAGGTAGGGCTACATATTATACAAAATGGATGGATTCAAATATATGGGTGTTTCGATTTCCCTATCTAAATATCATTGCGTTATTATGCCTTATCTAAAATATTATGCTGCACAACGGACTAATATTACGTACAGTATAACGGACTAATATTGCATACTGCATAACGGACTAATATTGCATACTGCATAATGACTAATAATGTGGATACAGCGCCATATACCGTAACAACTCCGGTTGTGGGCTCCCTAGATATTCGCCCATCCTACCTAGCCGGATTGGGACACGGACATTTAATATCGCCGTTTAACCCGTATAATCGTCCCGGTTTAACCCCGATACAACCCGTCACCAAGGTGGAGGAGAGCATTGTACGAAATGCGTTAGACGCTATCCTACAAAAGATCGGAAAAGAAACCTACGCTTGTTCAGATAAACGTAAATTGCAGCAGCAAGTCCAAGCGGTAAAAGAATTAGCTTTACCTCAGTTCGATCGGAAAATCCAGAATCTCGAAGAAGATATCGAGCTTGGACAGCCCTGCTCTCTGCGGGGGTTTTTGGATGAACGCATCCAACGACAAGCGGAGGAAAATCAGCTCGAGGAGAAGCATATCGAAATGGACAAGACACCGACCATAACCCTAAACCTTCCGATGCAATTGTATTGCACCCTTCACCCAGGAGTTATAGCCCTCCTAGTAAAGTGGCTCGCCCACTTACATAGGACTCTTGCTAGCCTCAAAAAACTACGTAACCGCCGTTCGCGTAAGAAGGACTAACTCTTTTGAGTATTTTTATATTTTAGAAACTGTGATTTTTTATATTTTATAGAATTAAATCCCATTTTCTGGGAGCGGTGTAAAAGCTTTTGCAGATATAACAAACCATTTTTCTCTGCAATATACCTTGTAGGTGTTTTAGCGGACATAACAAGCCATTTTTACCCACTATGTCTGCATGTATGATTTAGCGGACATATCAAGCCATTTTCTCCGCAATGCGCTTGATACTCTAAAGGATGACTCAGATGACGCAATCTCCCAGCTGATTTACTGTACACGTGGAACCTATCTTTGTTCTGCTTCGGCCAATCAGAGTGATTTTCATTTTATGTGGGACAAGAGCCTATGAAAACCGTGCCAGGCAAGTCAGTGTTAGTTATTCATCCTTTTTCCAAGAAGCAGAACACCGGCTTGGAAATCTTCTGTACTTCTGTGGAAGTTTCAGACTTTGACCGGAACATTAGATGGCTTTGATTATAGAAACGTAAATCTATTATCATACCAGTTGACTGACACAGTGCAGTGTTACACCTTGCACAAACTATTTTACTTCTGTTTACTGTTTGTTATTAATTGTTGTATATGGAAAGATATCTTGTTATATTTGGAGAAAAACGATAAATAATCAGAAACACCAATCTTCTTGATTACTGAAGATAAGAGGGACCGGTTACCTGTAGCAACTGCGACTTACATTATAGTGGTTTTTGTGTCAATTAAATGCTATTTCATAATCCCTACATGTGTCAGTTGCTATCCTCCTTATACATGATCAAATTCAGTGATGGACGGCAGATCAGTGTGAAGTAGTGTGAAGTCGTGTGCAGTAGTGTGACTGATAATAAAGCATCTCCTAAAGAATGCGCCATTTACGTAACTCAATAGCCATCCCGTTGTGTTTAGTGTAAGTCATAACTCTGTTTTATATATTTAAAGCGCCACGTCTTAAAGGAACTGTTAGTATTTCCCCGAAGATAAATAATATTTGTCAGAGATTATATAGTGACGATCAATCGAATAATACAGTAGGTCTACACCGCAATAAGGTCAAAGCATCCGAATCCAGTCTCCCTTAACAGTGGGTGAATGATCGCACATAGACTGGTTTCGGCTAATGTTACTTCGTGTGTACTAAATATTTGTTATAGGCCAAATTCGATTTATAAACAAGAGGACACCTAAAATTGGCAGGTTAAACTGCTAAAGGTCCGAAAGCGCGAACAGAGTCCATAGCTTTCCAGTTCGCTTCTTGAACTGGGATCCAGCCGAAAACAATCCATTTCCATACTGTCGGTACAACGTTATGCCGACACAGTCAGCACAACGTAACGCCGACACTGTCAGCACAGCGTTTACACCCATTTTTTACATATGGCAGTTTTAGCAAAGAAAAGCTTAGGCCTGCTACTGTACTGCTTTAGGGGTAATAATCCTATATCTCATGTTGAACAATAACTTTATTCATCGATTAGTGTATTGTTATTGTTATTGTTCACATCGTCCCTTTAATTTTGAAACCACCTATATGCCATTTTTGCCAAAATGGAGATTGCTGCATTACTTCATGTTAAAATGTATTCTGAATCCGATTATCACACTTAGAAGGCCATGCTCCATGTATAACTGAGATATTTATCGTTTTAAAACCGCCTATATGCCAGTTTTGCATAGTTTTGCAAATGATTGGCATATATCTTTTCAATTTCTTACTCAGCCTAGGCCTACTAACGGCCTACTACTGATTCGAATACACAATTTTATTGATTTATAATATTATAAACTAATTTTAATTATAATTCTTAATAATAGTAATTTGTATCTCGTTATGGCGGAGGAGTTTATAAATCTTCAAAATAAGCTGTTGGAGCTTGTCCAGTTCGTGAAAGAAAAGTTACGTTACCAGTATGACATCATTATACACCCTTTCCTTGGGTAAACTTAATGATGCACGAGAAGAAAAAATTGCGGCAAAAAACACACTGCTCGCCTACCACAAACAGAAACCATCGTTCGCCAAGATGTTATCGCAATCCACTACCGGTACCGGTAGTACCGGCACCGGGAGACCAGAAAACATCCGTTCTGGTTCCCCAGCACGTTTGCCAGCCACCGTCAATACTGCGGGCCCGGCTGTCCAAACACAACCAGCTACAACCAGCAATCTACCAGCACCTGCGGCAACCAACCGACCCAAACTCCCAAACCCCCAAACGACAGCGCCACCATTCAAAGAACCAAAAGGTCTCCAATAATTGTTGCCACTGGGATTCATGACGGCTCCAGCACACTCGAGTCACATCCAGGTGGCTTGAGGGCCGTGGCACTTCCACCACCCCGCTTTCACATACGGGTGGGCAGACTGTCCCCGGAGTCGACCGCGGACATAGTTAAACAGCATTTAATTGATAAAAACATACAAATCGAAAGTGTTTTCAACATCACCCCGAAGCGCGACAATAACCAACCTGCTATCACCAGTGTGTTCCACATTGTCTGTCCGTGCGAAGAGTCCTCTACTGCAGTGTTCGCTCCAGACTGCTGGCCAAGTGGGACGACGATTATGAGACATTTCCTCGGTCCAGCAGACAGGTCAAACCTTAACCTCAGATCACTACCGGCTAGGATAAACGCCACCCAACTGGTGAAATGACTGGGCAAACCAATTATTAGTCTGCCGACCTCCCCGGGCCCATCGACCTCCATGGGCCCGTGGACCACCATGGGTCCGTCGCCCTCACCAGGCCCATGGACCGTCCCGGGTCCGTCGCCCTTGCCAGGCCCGCGGACCGCCCCGGGTCCGTCGCCCTCGCCGGACCCGCGGACCGCCCCTGGTCCGTCGCCCCCGCGGACCACCCCGTGTCCGTCGCCCTCGCCGGGCCCGCGGACCGCCCCGGGTCCGTCGCCCACACCGGGCCCGCGGACCGCCCCGGGTCCGTCACCCTTGCCGGGCCCGCGGACCACCCCGGGTCTGGCGCAGACTTCCCAAGTATCCTTAACACTATGGAATGTGGAGGGCCTGAACACTCTTTTAAACCTATCTCACAACGACGTAGTTTTTAGTTCAGACGTTTTACTACAGTACAGGCCACCAGAAAACGCATATTTGTACAATTGTGAACACATTTTATCAAATGTGTACCAGTGTAATGTAATGTTGTTGAACGGGACAATTGAACATAATTGAACATAATTGAATTGGCAACAACCAAAATTTTTTCGCCAAAGGATACAATTGAATACTTTTGAAACGCTTAGTAATCTGGAAACTCTCTGTAGTTTGCCGCGAACTGTCACTCACTGCAGCTGGAAAGGCGATAAGGATTTTGTTTACCTTTATAGTGTGCGGTTAATAGTGTCTATAAGGCAGGCCTATAGTTAGTGATGTTAAGGCATCTTCTGGTGTTTCTCAGTGCCCTCTCGGTGTCAGACTAATGGCGCGACATCTCCCTGCACTAAAGTAATTATTCAATGGTCTAGGCTCCTCCATCCATCCACTCCCATACACACCATGAACCTCCATGTGGTCTTGTATGTAGTTCTCTCTCTACCAATACAGCCCATGTCCACAATGTTACGCCCTGGGGGCTCTCTCATCTACCTGGTATCAGACATACAGGCGCAGGGCACACAAAGCCTTTGTCAGTCCCAGCAAGTTAGCCTCCTGCTGTGTGATCTAGAAGATAACTCGCCATAACCTGCCAATCAGATGACTTGAACAAATGTGTTCACATGTGATCACATTGGATGAAATCTGCTTTTTCTGGTGGCCTGTACTGTATTAATGGAAACAATGTTAATGCAAACTCTAGACATTCCTGATTTTTATGTCTACGAATCACTGGCTACTATGCCTACTGGAAGGGGGCGCCCCATGGGCGGTCTAACCGTGGCAGTAAAACCCCACCTCAACCCGAAAGAGTTAGCGAAAGAAGATTTGTACATTATAGTTTCAACAGATACTGGTTTATATGTCTGCTGCTATTTCCCGCCATCCACCTCACTAATCGACTTCATTGTGGGGATATCAGAGATGCTCAGCCACATTCCAAGTGATTTCTCCAGCGACATCACAATTGGTGGCGACTTCAACGCTAGACTCGACACGGACGACAACGAAAAAGCTGTGGCGCTGCTGGAGTTGATGGAAGACGCAGAGCTCTTCCTACAAACTGACCCATCATCACCCACTTATATATACCACAACGGAAGCATCACAGTAGACGCAATATTTGCAACCAAACATGCCACATTGGTCTCTTTTTCCGCCAATCCACTCCGGAAACACATCCCAATATCTGCAATATGGAAGACTGATTATCCAGCTTCCAAAGAACTGCATGAAGAAGTACGGACTCACAAGAAACGGATGATTGACATCGCCAAACTGATGCAACCATGATGGTCCTCTACAAGGGCAATGGGTCCCGGTCAAATCCAGATTCCTATAGAGGAATTGCACTGCTCTGCAACACCTTCAAAATCCTAACGAGTCTGGTAGAGAAACGCGTCCGCAGTCGTGTTTCCCATCGTATCCCACCTGAACAGTTCGGATTTATGCCGGGAAAGTCCACAACAATGCCATTATCACAATTAATAAAACAAATACACGAGAATCTATCCTCGCCTAAGAAGCCATTATACGCTGTTTATATTGACTTTCGCAAAGTATTCGATTCAGTACCCAGATCCAAGTTACTATTTAAACTCCGGTTTCATTTCAACATTAGGGGCAACCTTTATACGTTAATAAAATGCATCTTAAAGATCAACTACATACAAATCTTCGACGGCCTCAGAAAGTCGAAAATAGTCGAGCAAACACGGGGAGTTCTTCAGGGAGACAGTCTCAGCCCCCTGCTGTTTATTCTGTTCATATTTGACATTGTCAGCCATATTAAACGTGAAATTGCCCGCATCGGTAAACTCATAATATTGCTCTTCGCCAACGATCTCTTGTTTTACGGAGACTCCCGGGAGGCACCGCAGGCTGGGCTCGACGTGGTCGCAGTTTGGTCGGCAAAAAACGGTCTTGACGTGAACCTAACAAAAACCAAAATCATGAAGTTCCGTCGTGGCAGTCACCTCGCTAATGCCGACAAGTTCACGTACAACGGAAACCCGGTCGAGATTGTCAACTCTTACAAATATCTCAGCATCACCCTGCAGACGACTCTAAGTTTCTCGAAGCATGTAGCGGCAACAATGTGCAAAGCAGTCATGGCCATCCACTCAATTAACAAACCCGATCTGCTATCACTTACTACATCTATCAAATTGTTCCAGATAATGATTTTACCAATCGTCCTCTATGGTTGCAGGGAAATCTGGCCGTTCCTTACTGTAGCCAATATGATCGCAATCAACGAGAGAAAGCCGCCCCAATATTAGATTATTACAACAACATATCCATTGGGTAAGAAAGTGGAGGAGAGCCAGCACGTCTCTTAATTTTTTACTTTATATTACGCGATCAATTTTCACTCATCTCGTCATGAACCCTACATGTATGTAACCTTTTGTTAAATTTGTTGGCTATGCGTTTGCGGTTGTTTGGGCGGAGTGTGGTAGGCCTACACTTTTCACACTTAAATATTTTGGTTGTGAAATGTTACAGGGCATAGCTATCTGAGATATTTCATTTATATTTTATTATGAGAGGAAGAAGAACATACAACGTTATTTACTATATATGTAACAAAATAATTGTTTTCGGGTTTAACTTGGAAGCCTCCCCAAATAGTTGATATACAATTATATTTAAAATTATTTCCATGGTCATGGTCATTCACCCGTCTTTAGTTAGAAATTTGTTTGCATGAAAGACAGTTTAGTTTAGTTTTTACTGATTTATTATCTCTTATCTGACTGGGGTAATAATAAAGGATAGGATAAATGGAAGCAAAATGTGACAGTAACAAATATTTCCCCGTCACCCTAGCATGTCTTAAGTATAGGATATATCAAAGGGGGAAGTTTGGATTCACTGCATAAATGCAGTTCACCAAACTTCCCCCGAATGCACACTGTAACTTCCCCCTTCCCACAAATATCCACTGTTGAATTAATTTGAAGCGATATAATAAGTACAAAATTGTGCGAGTTTTTAATTGTGTGGTCCAATTGTTATTTGATTTCTATTTATTATTTAAAGTGCATTTAATATCACACTGGTTTTTAGAATATTATACTATACAACCTTATGTTTTATTAATTTACCCAATCGAAGCCTCATAAGGGCCGGTTATTTGTACGCATATCCCCTAATGCGCTCAGTAAGGTTCAAACAACATATTAATATGAAAATAAAGTATCTGCAAAGAAAAGAACCCAATACTATATAATTTGACCTTATTAAAAAATTTGCACTTTTGCACACTTATTTGTACAAATGCACTTTAGCAGATCGTAATGGTGGCTCTTATTTAACAAACTTATGTTTATCCTCTACCGATCTACGATGGTGTATGATCAAGTGTCAGTCGCTAAAAGTGTCAAAAATCCAATTTAATAAATCTGGATTTGCGATTTTGGACCATATTCATGGACATTTTTAAGTCACTTTATAGACATAAAAAGTTAAACAAATGTTACGATTATAGTTAGAAATCATTCCAAACTACATTTTAATCCAAAAAATAACATTCTACGATGAATAGAACTGGAAATAACAGTGTTTGAAATATCGAAAAAATGTTCACTATTTAAGTGCATTTTGCACTAAGTGCACATAAGTCTTTTCCCAAGTTTTATCCTATTTCACACACTACAATCTATCCTCTATCCAATGAAAAAAGTTTCAGATTAAACGGCCCTGTAGAACCGAAGTTATTTATGTTTAAAAATAGTCACTCGAAAATTTCAAATTCTCTTGGTCACATAGTCTAGTGGTTATCAATCACGTTAATGAAACCTAAGTTCGCGGGTTCGAAATCCAATATTGACCTGACCATTCTTAATTTTTTTGCAAAAAAAATTATTTTTATTTTTTCACTAAAATCGCTCTAACTTCGGTTCTGGTGGTCCAAATTCAATAAAATTGGTATATTCTTTGCCGTAATTTTTTTCTTAATCTTTTGAGAAGGGGTTATTTTTGGCCCCAAAAAAAATAAAAAAAAGGGCCAAAATAACGCGATATTTTTCGACCCTTAAATTTCGTAATTTTAATTATATATGTTAAGATAAAAGATAGCGGAGTTAATTTGATACTTTTTACAGGTACTTTTGGCGCAATACGCTAAATTATAATGGAATAGCGATTTGTTAAAAAAAAAAATTTTTCGTCCCTTTTTATAAATATTATATTTCACACGATCGCCTGCCGCTCCAGTTTTATAATACCTCCGGCGCTGTGATTAACGCTGTTAGATAGATAATTTAACGCACTATAAGTCTGTGTAAACAAATCTCCCGTAAGTTAAGTAGTTTTCGAGCTAGACGATTTCCCGCGAAGCAAGTTTGAAGCGCGAAATTATAATTTTGGCCCTCATTTTTTTAATATCATCCTTGGAGCAAAACCGATAGCATATTTGAATTCCCCGTATGGATATTGACTGTATAGAATGTACCTTAACCAACTAAAGTTAAAAATAAAAAATCATTCGATAAAAACTACTTTACAAATTCGGGCCCTTTTTGGCCCCTGTTGCCGACATATTTTTTGTACCCCCATTCGATAGGAACGTAGCCCCAATGGTCTTCTACGAGTTTCATAAAATAATTAGTGGATTCCTACCCGCGTTGTCGAATTAAACATTTCGGAAATAAGTTTTCCTAAAAAGACGGACAAAAACGTACAAATTTACAGCCCCTTTTTCCACCCGAAATTTTAATAAATATCTTACCCCCATACGATACGAAGGTAGTACCACTCTTCCCCTTTCCAACCGCGTTACTTTCGTCCCCGTACGATTAATATTAGCCGAGTTATAGCGGATCCCGCAAAGTCATTTTGTCCGTTTTTTCAACTTTGACGGACATTTTCGGAAAAAAGGCGTGGTAATCTTTTTTGAAAAAAAAAACGAATTCACTAATTAATCCCTTCTATCGTATCCCGGCGTCGGCTAAGCAATAACCTAGGGTTTTTTCGAGCCACTGTAGAGCGCCTTTCAAAAAAATTTTAAAATTGTCGAAAAAATGACGGATTTTTGTCCGCCGTGTCCGTTGAAGGGTTAGATTTAATAATGTTAGAGTTGCTAATATCTTGGAATTCCGAGCCGCTCCCCTGGTGAGAAAATAAAAAAATTTGGTCTGTTCCTTCATCGAAAAGTCCCCCAGAATCCCAAGTTAACCTATATAGTTAGCGATGGCCTGCGGCTTTAGGAGCGGCCGCGGTATTCACCTCCCTCATAGCGGCCGCGGCGGTGTTGCGTCAAATGGAGAAATATTTATCCCACCAAGATTAAATCTACTTACTTAAAGAAAGCGCTTTGCCTACACAAGTTAACCCACAACCGGCTAGTCATTGCACTCTGTAATGAACGGACTCTCGTCGCAGACATCGTCTCCAAACTCCGTCTTCCACTAACTGCAAACTATAGTAGCTACAGGGACATCGTAGCTCTCAAAACCAGCGAAATCCCCACCGGTTTCTGGCAGTCGCTCGGGTTCACTGACCGCAGTTGGTGTGGCCCAAACCGTAGACAGCGGCACGTGACCACGCGCTTCAGCGTGCACGGTTTTCACCACCGTATCTGCACGAACCGCTCCTTCCACGTCCCCATAGACTCCTGCACCTGTAGACTATGCGGACTCACGGCTACAACGTACCACCTGCTAGACTGCCCACAGAATACCGCCTCCCTCTCCAAATGGGCGAACTCTGCCGAATAGCCCCCCCCCCCCCGACCAGTTTTTACAATGAATTAATAATCCAATTTTAAAATTCTACATTTTTCTTAACTATATGAACCATACATTATACTACTATTTATTTATTTTATTTTACTTGGAATTTTGTACTGTACATTGTGCCACACCAGGCGTTATTAATATAAAACCGCCTATATGCCAGTTTTGCATAGAGTCCATGATAAAGAAATTTTTTTAAAAACAACTTATATAAATACATTTAACTATTATAAACAGAGTAAGCCCCGGAAACGTTGATATAAAATTGGAAACAACGAAGCAGGAGCTAGAACTGTTGTTTATTATGAAGAGATTTGATTTGATTTATATTTTTAAAACTTAGTAATCGAATTTGTCTTAAGGGTTTTAATGCTTTTTGTGTAAACATTGTAAAAAATGTAATATTTTTTTTAAACAACCTATATCCCTATACATAGTTTCCTACCTAATATGTTACATAATTTCAATACCATAACATTTTTAACTATTTTTGTTCAAAATCGTTATATTTAATGTATTTAAAAGTAAATAAGACCAAAATCCTGGAGTATTACCTGCAAACAAAATTACAATCAAAAATGCCTTTTTAAAGGGAAAGTCAATTTTGTCATTTTGGTTGTTTGAAAATTAAAGGGACGACATATAAATATCGTTAATATCCATATTGTACATTTATTACCTACCATAGCGGGAGTGGGGGGGGGGGGGGGGGAGCCTCCCAGTGAACAAAAGAAGGCAGCGAAAAATCAGAGAGGGGGGCGAAAATTCAGAGAGTACGCCTCTATGGATCTGGGGACTTTGAATTCCTCGAAGAAATCTGACGTTTATCTCTAAGAATTTAATCAACAGGAAACACTTCCAAGTATGGCAGGCAGCATTAAATGTCACCCAATAAGATTCCGTCCAGGAAACACTTCCATGTAAGGCAGCATTAAATGTCACCCAATAAGATTCCTTCCAGGAAACACTTCCATGTAAGGCAGCATTATGTCATCCAATAAGATTCCGTCCAGGAAACACTTCCATGTAAGGCAGCATTAAATGTCACCCAATAAGATTCCTTCCAGGAAACACTTCCATGTAAGGCAGCATTATGTCATCCAATAAGAAAACGTCTTATCCCGTACTGACTGGTAAAACTTGCAGTTGTTCTTCGCTCGAAGCATTATTATACTTGAAGTTTTAAAATTTGAATTTTGTTTATCAAATTTTGTAGGCTATACAATAACAGCATGTGTTCGCTAATAGGTGTTTGGTACGGTATTTGGCAAATAATTTAATAACGAACTGCCTCTCTAGAGGTAGGAAGCTCTTGTATGAAAAAGGGGCCCTCAAATAAATGTAATTGTTGTTCTTGTTGTTCTTGTGGTGATTTATCTCTCGATAAGCTAGGCGCAACAAGATTATTTGGAACATTACGACCATGTATAATTATGTAAGCCTACAAACAGAATTGACCTTAACAAAATCAAGGTAGGCATTTATTACTTTACCATCAGCAACATGTGCTCATAATGACTCTAGTAATACCCTAATATTCTAGAACAATACCACATGGCCAACGCACTCGGTCATGCACTCGCACACGCGCAGATGCTCCATTTGCGCTCTCCACCTGGAAAAGCTAAAGCAACTACAGTAGCTTTATCAATGGATGGTTAAAGGTCAAACACATCTCTTCAAATCATTATTTATTAGTAGAGTTGCACTTACAATAATCCTCTGTCTTTAGAAGGGAATCAATTATTATACATTTAATTCAGCAAGCAACGTTATGACATATTACCTCTCACAAGTAGGCCCATTAATTAATTTATTTCTGTAAAGACAGCTATAGATGGTCACTGCGGCTTGAACTCAAATGTCGAACACAAATCTTCGAAATGATAAAAACACACCAGCTGGCGCTCATGAAAAATGGATAGAGATGGCCTTGTAATGTTATTCAATAGGGAAAGCCCAACTAACAAGAAAGTACTTTCTGTGCCAAGTTTCATCACTCACTCTTTCAACCCAGACTAAAAGAAAACATTAACATTTTACCATAGTTTTGAGAAAAACGCAAAATACATACCAGGCCTGTCATTTGATTCCTGATTGGTGGAAATCCTCATAGAATTCTTTGAACAGCATTATTTTTAACAGAAACTCATATCTACATAGTGTAATGTGAGATAGAGCGTATTTGTTTTTATGTTTTCATAGACATTTATAAGCCAAAACCGTCTATCTCAGATATAATCTGTTTTTATACATTTATTATAGGAAGGGATATAGGGGTCTTAACCTCGAATGATAAGTTTATTTTACCGAAAATAACTTATCTTTTATTGGCGCAATTGTAGGACTAATCCCATCACATGCGTACTTTTTTAACCGGGTAGTGTACAAATTTAGGAATCGCGTAATTTTTCTTGAAATTAATATCTCATATCTCTCCAAACCACGTACGCGTTTCGACCTTACTGGGTCTCATCAGCGTGGTGTCGGATTCGAACCTGGGACCTCGAGGTGGAAGCCGAGACTACAACCACTAGGCCACAGGTTCTTGAGATATGGAGTATTAATTGATCCGACACCACGCTGATGAGACCCAGTAAGGTCGAAACGCGTACGTGGTTTGGAGAGAAATGAGATATTAATTTCAAGAAAAATTACGCGATTCCTAAATTTGTACACTACCCGGTTAAAAAAGTACGCATGTGATGGGATTAGTCCTACAATTGCGCCAATAAAAGATAAGTTATTTTCGGTAAAATAAACTTATCATTCGAGGTTAAGACCCCTATATCCCTTCCTATAATAAATGTATAATAACAAATACCTCGAAAAATACAGCTTGCCAACACATTGTTATAATCTGTTTTGGCATGTATAAATTTGTTGTTCTCAGAACAACAAATTAACAAAAAAACAAGAATTAATTTGTTGTTCAGTTCAAGGCATTCTTACATGCCAAAACAGGATATAGCACATATAAATCTGGCCCGGCTATTTTTAATACGTAATTGGTTAAAACACAAAAAAAATGCTGTGTTTGGTTTGATAATTCCGAAGGTATACAAGGTATAGGGTATTCGAGGTCGCTGATCACGATGACTGTTGTTAAAAACATATCTGGTAAGTCAAACGTCCTTTTTTGTGCCATTCGATTATATGCCCCAGGATGAAAAGTAGAAGTAGCAAAAAATTTTGTTAAAATGTGTAATTTTGTTAACTTGTTAAAATGTGCCTTTGTTTAGGTAATTCTGAAGCAATACTGGTTTTCAAGGTCACTGATCATGATAAAACTACTCATTAAAAATTTTTAGTGGTAACGCAGACGCAACTATCGTTTTTAGCGCGTGTCTGGTGGGACGAAAAATTTAATTGTTGCATAAAACTTACAAATGCCAAAAATTGAATTTGGTTTGATAGTATGATATTTTTGAGTCTCATATTCGTGATCAGCGTTTCAAAAAACCCCCAATGTCATAAAATTTTGTTGATTTAGTAATGATTTTTGATTAACAAATTTGTTCTGTACTTATATTTTTCGGGCCACACATTGACATATCCAAAAATACCATAATCAACAATGTACAATATATTTCAGTGTCTTCTTCGTGATCATCCCAAAAACAAATCAAAAATTTCTAAATAAAATTGGCTTGAATTCATGCTGATTTTTCATTATTTTCATTATGATGTTTGCACTCCTTGTTTTTTTCCTGCCCCAGTGTGCACATTTAAAATTACAAAAAATGTTCTCGAATGATATATTTGAGTTCTACAATCGTCATCAACATCCAAAAACCGCGATATACCGCAACTAAATTTATTTTAGTTAGGGCCTAGCCATAAAAGGTTCGAAAATTTTAGCATTAAAAATATTGGTGATGGGTGCCAGAAAGGGACCACAGCACGATTAGCATAGCATATAAATAGCGTTTGCGATGTTGGATAGCCCATGACCTACTATAACAGTTATAGTTGGTCATGGATAGCCCTTTAATTTTAGGAAACTAGTAAAACTAGGTATTAGTAAAAGCATAATTGTAGGCTATAAGTTTACAGTCATTATTGTATTGTAGATCATAGAGATAGTCTGTTTTGGCAAATAAAATGAATAATTATTAGATATTGAATCCAACGGAATACAAGTAGACAGAATACACAGATATAATAGAATACACAGATACACGGTTTCTGCATAAAGGAAACCATAAATTCAAACTTAGTGTTTAATCCCAAATCAATCTAAGTAAAGATACATGGTTTTGGGATTTACTATTATTGCCAGATGTTGAGATAGACGGTTTTGGCAAAAATATAACTCATTGGGACTTCATAATTACGTCTTAAATACTTGGCTAGAAAGGTGCGCCTCGTTTATCTGATTCCAAATATATGCATATGTCACTTTTCGAAAATAATTGACTTAAACGGTTTTGGCATGGAAGGACCGTATTGCACTGTACTGGTACTCTCATCTAATAATAAAAGTTTTATTTATAAATCTTTGGGATAATATTAATACTGTGGAGAGTGTATGTTTATAAATCTGTATGTTTAATCAGCCATATATGATTCTCAAACAGTAACAAAAAGTAACAAATTTAGCACATCTAGCAAATTCGTCACAATTTGTGTTTAATTGGTAACATGTACTAATTTTGGAATTTGTCACATGTTTTTGTTTTGTTACATGTTCTGAGTTTGTCACATGTGTTTAATTTTGAAACTATAATGTAATTGTAAAAATGTTAGGCCTAATATACAGTAACTTTCAATAATATAAATTTAGAATTGGCAACCTTCAATATTTGCCTGTGTGTCCCATAAATGTAAATTCTTGTAAGCTTACAGTAACCTTTAACGCGTATTCAGCAAGGCTCTTGTATTTGCTTCTACGTTACACACCGGCATGCGAATGAGCAATATGAATTCTAAAAATCGGCAGTAAGTAACTCGAGCTAATTTGTTCTAATTTACAACATATTTTTATATTTCGCAAAGACAATTATTATTTTTCAATTAAATAGTAATTGTCCTCAATGTTGGCCACTGAAAGTCCATTATAATACACAGGTCCCATTCCATAAGAATTCAAACGCGTATACTACGAATGCTGTGTCGACAAAATTGCACAGCCTCAACTCCCTATCACCCATGACATTTGCTAGACCATCCGCATCTTAGAGGCCAGTGTCCTTAATTAAAGATATAGATGCGTCTCAAGATAGTCATGGGCTGTCTATGTCCACACCATGCTTATTCACTCCATGAGGTCAGCAAATCATTGTGCACTGGCTGGTCCTCACATTGAAAGCAATGCCATGCAAAACAGAATTGGCTCGGTTCAAGTGTCAAGCTAGTGGAGACTAATGAAACACATAGAGATTGATTGGAGATGTGTTCTTGTATGCTTGTATCATTCTTGATTGAGTCCCATTAATAGATTTGGAATCGTTTGCAGCCCAGGAAAGAGCAGTTAGAACCCTCTGCTCCATTGAGGAGAGGAGCCCCTGGACTCCCTTTAGTGATTCTGAGAGTACTATTCTCCTTAGTCAACAGCAAAGTCTAGATCAGTAAGGTACTTGGCTGGATTTCCTCTACATCTTGTGTCATGCGTAGAGACATGTGTAGGACTTGCGTAGAACATAATCAACCACAATTATGAATAAGAATTGTGCAAGTGTGTCACCCCGAAGGACTCTCCATAAGACTTCTAATGGATCTTTTTAGATCCACCTATGTTGGTGGTGGGACCATCACACGTTGATGATTGTTTTCATTTCATGTGGGACTCTCATCTTAGTTCTATACATTTCTATATTAATGAGGTGAATGAGCTCCACATACTCAGCAATTTTAAATACATCAATGGCACACCATCTACTCCACTGTCACAAAAAATTGGTCTTGATGCTCTTTACAGCTGCCGTGTCTTCAGCAATGGAGATATCACCAATGGTAATACAGATTCATACACACAATGTACCATAAAGTTGTCAGGCAATTAATACCCTGACATTTTTTAGGAGTTTCTCAAAGTAAGACTTCCAACCATTGATTAATTCAACTGGAGTTTCAGCCCTAATCTAGGTTGTTGGTTGGCTTACCCACCCAAGCAGGTTTATTGATTGCCAATCCTGGGCTGATTGCCTGCTGCCATATAGGCATTGTTGATTGCTTCAACCTGTTTGTTGATAAGCTCATTCCGATTATCAGAAAACTGCTTTTTAAGGGAACTAAATGCCAGGGAGCATAACTGCATTCTTGGCTGTCCTCGTGTGCCCGAGTACGCTTTCTGTGACTTAGAGAGGTCATTTCGATTCATTGCAAAATGACCACTTAGAGTAGAGATGTCATTTTGGCACTTCCGCAATCTGTGGTCAGTCCAGTGGACCTTTATCCCGTTTCAAGGTTGCACAGGAACTGTTTCTGCAACTGCTATCTTAACTTCCTCTGTGATGGCAGTATAGCCCTCGCAATGATCTGCCACCTCAGAGGCAAGAGCCTTATACTGGTTGCTCAGCTGCAGTGTGAAGCTGGATCTCATACTGGGCTGTTGCAACATAGCACTCATGCCATAACAAGGTGGATTCTTAGTTTGGTCAGCATGGAAACTAAGTCTTACTTTAAGACAGTGATCACTGGAGAGGCGGCAAAGCGTAAAATGCCCTTTAGTCATGTACAGAGCTCCTGTATTTCTTATCAAAACAAAATATGGACTATCTGAGACTTGTGGCCACTGGGTCCAGTGTGAGTCCATAACTTTCCAGTTCGTTTTTTGAAGTGGGTTAGGTTCCAGCCGAAAACAACCAATTCCCAGAAATGAAACCCCGAAGATGGACTGAAATTCTTCGGTTAACTCTATCAAAAACTATAGACCCATGGCGATGTTGATGATTGATTCCAGTTGCTTGTAATTTGTAGCCAATGACCTGCACCTTTTATAACTTGCGTTATTTGATTGGTGTAACAATAATATCCTACAACTCGCTTATTGTAACTTGGATTCCTTAGAGTTCCCCTGCTGTGGATGCCGCAGGTAAAATAGAGTGATGCTATTAAATCGCCATACCAATCAAGGACTTGCTTTCTAATAAACCTAAGTTATAGTTACTTGAGCTTCTTCGGGTGATTATAATAATACCATAATCTGTGGCAACTTAATGTAACCAGAACAATATACATACAGGAAATTCACTCGACTTTCTACTTCCTGTCTTACATTTATTACAAAACAACTAAACTACATGAACTTCGCATTTCTTGTATGTTCTGCATTAATATCCGAATAATATTCCCTTATTATTTATTGTTGCAATGGTTTTTAAGTTTTAAAGTTTTAAAGTTTTTAACTAAATGGTAAGAAAAAATATTTAACTGTTTTAAATTTCATGAATATTAATGTAGTGCTGCGTAGCTCCGTATGTTCATGAACTACAAAAATAGCAACCATTCAGCCGAAGCCGGAGGCAACCCTGAGGTTCTCATCTTTTGGTAGCTGCTAACAGAAGAAGATAGGGGTGGGTTCTACTCCTATCTCAAAGTTTGCTCCCAGTAACTCAACTGGTAATTCAAATACATTTGTATAATAATACCAGATTCAATTCATGTTGAGTCGATGCGATATTACCAACGCAGACATATCGGTCTATAACTTCAACAGGATGAATCCAAATATCGTGTTACACAAATTAGATTGTCCTTAAAGAAGCATAGTAGAGCACTGAAGAAGTTGATTTGCTACTCTTGGACCCTTGGGCAGACACTACCTGTCACGTAACACGTTTCGTCAATCGATTTTAAAGATTTCAATCAGGAAAACCAGATCAGCATGCTATACTTAATGGGATGTGGTGTTACTAAGGCTTGTTTCTTTACAGAACCCTTCGGGATAAAAAATTCACATACATGAATCTCAGAGAGGAAGAGTGATTACTGCCACACGGGTATTGTAACTCAGTGATGAATGCGAATATAAATTGAAACGCATCTGCACTATATCACGGGTTTGTTTAAGATACTATGCGATATTGGCAGTACATAATTAATTATTAATTAGAATATTCACACCAGCTGCTCTCCGAGGATGGTAGAGCCCTATTATAGGCCTATTCATTTAAGTCCTATTCACTTAAACATAAGACATTAGAAATTGGAATCGAATCAAATGCAACAAACCTAATTAAAAGTTACTTAAGTGATCGATCTCAAGCTGTAATGTTACAAATAATAATATTGAAATGGGCGATTTTCAACAGGGGTATAGAACAGGGAACACAATTGGGACCATTATTCTTTCTAATATAGAGGCCTATGTAAATAATACTAGAACAATATAGACTGAATTAATATTATGAATGGGAGAATCTTTTAGGCTCGTTAAGCCAAGGAATGCCTGTTCACCATCATGGGTGATCTTCCACAGTAAACCTTTCCACTGTTTCCCAAGTTGCCTTGGTTCCCATTTATCGACCACCGAAGGATGAAAGCCGGGGTTGGGCTAGGCTGCAGCATTTAAAGCACTGTGCCCAAACAGTGCTGCCCCATCTAGGGTTCGAACTAGGGCTCCCTAATTGGAAGCCCAGGAATGTCACCACTAGACCAAGCTGCTGCTTGGATTAATATTATTATCGCCCTCTAAAAGAACCCCCAATATTAACAATAACCTCTTACCGCATAATAACTATATAGGCATAACTGTAGACAATAAGCTGTCATGGAAAACTCAAATACACAAAAAAGCACATAAAATGTCAGCAGCTACATCTGGAATCCGACAAATAAAAGGCCACTTACCAACAACCACCAATGTAATGTTGTATAAAACCCTAGTACTACCATATTACAATTATTACTGTAGTTTACTATTTACATCATTCCACGATACGCAATTACGCATGCTTGGGGAAAAATACTATATAATTTGGAAAAAATACAAAACTACGTATTACGACTGATATTTAACAAAAAGATAAGAGTAATAAGCAAAGTAAAGTAAGTAAAGAAACAGTAACACAACTCCGAGAGCTTGCAAAAATACCACATCTTAATGCTCGACGAGAGTTCGAAGCACTACCATTGAAACTACCATTTATCCAGCAATTAATATCTCCAATAAAATCATAAACAAACGCACCAAATAATCAAGATCAAAAAACTAAAAACAAGTCTTATACCACGCCCTAGAATATGGAATCGCTAATAGTGATTGATTGAATGCGTTCTTGTAGGTCTAATGAATAACCTTACCAAATACTCTTTATGACAAAACTATAAAATCTAACAAAGAACCAACATTTCTAAAATAACAAATTATCAGATTTTTAACACAATAATGAATGCAATTTTATGAATCTGTCAGTTCAAATAGATTTCCTTATATTTGCTTTTCAAATTACGTGTTTAAGTTCCATGCGATAAGCCTTAACATGGTCTAAGAAACTAAGTGCTATAAAGTTTATCATAGTAAGCAAGCAAAATAAATCAGACCTCCTCCGTCACCTAATGAGGTGCCGGTAATTAGATGACATTAGTGCTTCCACCAGAAGAGGTTCCTTCTCTTGATGTCTGATATGCTGCTGCACTGGTCACGTTGACCTATCCCGAATCGAACGCGATGGCCTGAATCATATCGGAATCATACATACGAATCATATCGGAATCATACATACGAATCATATCGGAATCATACATACGAATCATATCGGAATCATACATACGAATCATATCGGAATCATACATACGAATCATATCGGAATCATACATACGAATCATATCGGAATCATACATACGAATCATATCGGAATCATACATACGAATCATATCGGAATCATACATACGAATCATATCGGAATCATACATACGAATCATATCGGAATCATACATACGAATCATATCGGAATCATACATACGAATCATATCGGAATCATACATACGAATCATATCGGAATCATACATACGAATCATATCGGAATCATACATACGAATCATATCGGAATCATACATACGAATCATATCGGAATCATACATACGAATCATATCGGAATCATACATACGAATCATATCGGAATCATACATACGAATCATATCGGAATCATACATACGAATCATATCGGAATCATACATACGAATCATATCGGAATCATACATACGAATCATATCGGAATCATACATACGAATCATATCGGAATCATACATACGAATCATATCGGAATCATACATACGAATCATATCGGAATCATACATACGAATCATATCGGAATCATACATACGAATCATATCGGAATCATACATACGAATCATATCGGAATCATACATACGAATCATATCGGAATCATACATACGAATCATATCGGAATCATACATACGAATCATATCGGAATCATACATACGAATCATATCGGAATCATACATACGAATCATATCGGAATCATACATACGAATCATATCGGAATCATACATACGAATCATATCGGAATCATACATACGAATCATATCGGAATCATACATACGAATCATATCGGAATCATACATACGAATCATATCGGAATCATACATACGAATCATATCGGAATCATACATACGAATCATATCGGAATCATACATACGAATCATATCGGAATCATACATACGAATCATATCGGAATCATACATACGAATCATATCGGAATCATACATACGAATCATATCGGAATCATACATACGAATCATATCGGAATCATACATACGAATCATATCGGAATCATACATACGAATCATATCGGAATCATACATACGAATCATATCGGACAGGAAATTCAGATGTTTTAAGAAATCTGAGAAAATTTATCATAAAATCTATGTTCTAAAATGGTTTTGTATAACTCCATGGTAACTCCATATAACTGGTTTGGCTCAAAACTCCGAACTTTTGATTGCCAATTATCAAACAAATTCAGAAGTGATTACAATTTGGCTTAATTGCAACGCAAGTATTTCAACAACGAATGTGTTCGAAAATACAACAACAACAAAAAGAAGTTCAACACTCCAGAAAAAATCATTATTGTGATGGGCTGCACTATATAGAGCAAATCAACAAAAATAATAATCATAAAATCATAACTAGGGCAGGGACAGAATTCAATTAAAGTTCAGTAAGAAGTAACCTATGAAAAATAGTTATCAATAATAACACCTGAATGTAAGATGTTAACTGTTAAACCAGAAGTGATTACAAATCACAACAATAACTCAAGGTTACACGTTCTCTTAATAAATCAAACTCAAGAACACATTGATTCCGTATAATTGTGTATATTTATCATTTAAGTTTTGCGGCAAATTTTTTGCCGCTAATTCACAGTTCACTTTCATTGAATCTGATGTTTAATAAATATTCGATTAACAAGTTGTCCGTAATTATATCCCGCTGCTTATACAGGGCGCGTGGAATAATGTGGGACCGTGTAAATGTAATTTATTTCGCGTTAATTGAAAGGAATCTTCCAAATCGACACGTCATTAATTCCGATTTAAATTGCGCTGATCACAAATTATCAACGACAGCTATCGTCGTCAGTGGCAGAGAAAACCTGATCCTATAATAGTCGCAGAACGACAGTAATTTGAAAGTTGGTGATTGTAAGTCCTATTATTTCCAAATACCATTTTAACAAATGTGATGTGTCATCATTACCTTAGACGACAAATTACCACACAAGGCCAGAAACGGATGCGTCATCTTCCGCATCACGTATTCATTATACCGCATACGCCCCATTTATACAACTATAATCTGTACATCAGTATTGAGTCACTTATTACAGGACATCATTCGAAATATTAGATTATTATATTACTAAAATGAAACGCGCGTGGCCTGGGTTAACCCTATTACCACTACTGGGATGTTTAGACCATTAGCAGCACTGGCGGGGGTCGATTCGGCCCCCCGCTGTATTTTTCTAATCATCCAATAAAATCCTACGAAATTTGGGCTGTAGGTGAAAAAATTATCGAAGAACATTTTCAAATCCAAAAAAATGAAAATTTCATAAGGTGGGTATAGTAATTTTCATGAAAAATAGAAGTAGTCCCCGGACAAAATATAAATTTTTTTGATATTCTAAAAACTGATAGTGTGGCATTGTTGGCTAGCATTAGTAGGTTTGTCACTATGCTGAATCGAATGTGATTATATTCCGTTTCCGAAAATTAAACTGGATGCTATTTTTCGTGCACCTAAGAAGTGGGCATGGCTCTACAAATTTTGAAAAATACGATATTCGGAAAATGCCCCCATCTTTTGATTTCAACGCACATTTATAAGTTTTCAGGACCGCTGAATCGATTGAAAATATTATCGAAGCCTGAAGACTTAGTGGTTCGGCATTTTTGGTACACGAAAATTAGGGAGTGGTACTTATTCAAATTTTGAAAAAATACCACGCCCTAATTTTGGTGTACCAATGATGACCTACAACTAAGACTTGAGGCTTCAATATTACTTTCAATCGAGTCAGCGGTCCAGATAACCTATAAAAATTGGTTGAAATGAAAAACTTGTGGTATTTTCTGAATATCGTAATTTTGAAAATTTGAAGTAAGCCTACTTGCCACGCCCTAATTTTGGTTCACCAAAAATGATGTACCACTAAGAATTGAGTCTTCTATATTACTTTCAATCGAATAAGCGGGCCAGAAAACCCATAAAAATGCATTGAAATCAAAACTTAGGAGTATTTAACGAATATTGCAATTTTGAAAATTTGAAGTGCCACGCCCTAATTTTAGTGCACCAAAAATGACGTACCACTTCCCTTACATACTTATATAAAGTAGTAAAATGCTCCATACGAATCAGAATCAATAAAAAAAAGCCACACCATAAAGAATTACTAATTCACAAATGACCTTGTAAAATTCGGAAATTTCAAAAAAATTTCTGCTGGGGACCAAATTTTGAGGTGGCACCCACATCGAAAAATTGAAATCTAATTGCAACGCCGTTATTTGCAAAACATGCGCCATTAAATTTGAATAATTCTCGTAAAAAATTGGGCTAGTACATAATGTGGTTGTATAGATACAGCAATAAAAAACTAGGAAGGGGCCGATTCGCCCCCCCCCCCCCCGCCCCCCCAGTGGTAATAGGGTTAACACATGGAATGCTATATAGAGAATAAGCAATGATTAAACAGCAGTATTTCGACCAAAAAACTGGTTGCCATGGAAACATGAACGAGTAAGATTACCCCCATTTTTTATTTCATAAATGGATATTACTTACTCATTACTACATCATAAGCAAAAAATCTGGGTGGTCTCAGAGTAGCACACTAATGTGGTTCCGTCTCTATATCAGGGTAGCAAACTAATGTGGTTCCGTCTCTATATCAGTGTAGCACACGAATGTGGTTCCGTCTCTATAACAGGGTAGCACACTAATGTGGTTCCGTCTCTATATCAGGGTAGCACACTAATGTGGTTCCGTCTCTATATCAGGGTAGCACACTAATGTGGTTCCGTCTCTATATCAGGGTAGCACACTAATGTGGTTCCGTCTCTATATCAGGGTAGCACACTAATGTGGTTCCGTCTCTATATCAGGGTAGCACACTAATGTGGTTCCGTCTCTATATCAGGGTATCACACTGATGTGGTTCCGTATCTATATCAGGGTAGCACACTAATGTGGTGCACACTAATGTGGTTCCGTCTCTATATCAGGGTAGCACACTAATGTGGTTCCGTCTCTATATCAGGGTAGCACACTAATGTGGTTCCGTCTCTATATCAGGGTAGCACACTAATGTGGTTCCATCTATATATCAGCGTAGCACACGAATGTGGTTCCGTCTCTATAACAGGGTAGCACACTAATGTGGTTCCGTCTCTATATCAGAATAGCACACTAATGTGGTTCCGTCTCTATATCAGGGTAGCACACTAATGTGGTTCCATCTATATATCAGCGTAGCACACTAATTTGGTTCCGTTTCTATTTCAGGGTACCACACTAATGTGGTACCATCTCTATATCAGGGTAGCACATTAATGTGGTTCCGTCTCTATATCAGGGTATCATAATAATGTGGTTCCGTCTCTATATCAGGGTAGGACACTAATGTGGTTCCGTATCTATATCAGGGTAGCACACTAATGTGGTTCCGTCTCTATATCAGGGTAGCACAGGGCATCAGGGTATCACATTAATGTGGTTCCGTCTCTATATCAGGGTAGCACATTAATGTGGTTCCGTCTCTATATCAGGGTAGCACATTAATGTGGTTCCGTCTCTATATCAGGGTAGCACACTAATGTGGTTCCGTCTCTATATCAGGGGTAGCACACTAATGTGGTTCCGTCTCTATATCAGGGTAGCACACTAATGTGGTTCCGTCTCTATATCAGGGTAGCACACTAATGTGGTTCCGTCTCTATATCAGGGTAGCACACTAATGTGGTTCCGTCTCTATATCAGGGTAGCACATTAATGTGGTTCCGTCTCTATATCAGGGTAGCACACTATTGTGGTTCCGTCTCTATATCAGGGTAGCACACTAATGTGGTTCCGTCTCTATATCAGGGTAGCACACTAATGTGGTTCCGTCTCTATATCAGGGTAGCACATTAATGTGGTTCCGTCTCTATATCAGGGTAGCACACTAATGTGGTTCCGTCTCTATATCAGGGGTAGCACACTAATGTGGTTCCGTCTCTATATCAGGGTAGCACACTAATGTGGTTCCGTCTCTATATCAGGGTAGCACACTAATGTGGTTCCGTCTCTATATCAGGGTAGCACACTAATGTGGTTCCGTCTCTATATCAGGGTAGCACATTAATGTGGTTCCGTCTCTATATCAGGGTAGCACACTATTGTGGTTCCGTCTCTATATCAGGGTAGCACACTAATGTGGTTCCGTCTCTATATCAGGGTAGCACACTAATGTGGTTCCGTCTCTATATCAGGGTAGCACACTAATGTGGTTCCGTCTCTATATCAGGGTAGCACACTAATGTGGTTCCGTCTCTATATCAGGGTAGCACACTAATGTGGGTCCGTCTCTATATCAGGGTAGCACACTAATGTGGTTCCGTCTCTATATCAGGGTAGCACACTAATGTGGTTCCGTCTCTATATCAGGGTAGCACATTAATGTGGTTCCGTCTCTATATCAGGGTAGCACACTAATGTGGTTCCGTCTCTATATCAGGGTAGCACATTAATGTGGTTCCGTCTCTATATCAGGGTAGCACATTAATGTGGTTCCGTCTCTATATCAGGGTAGCACACTAATGTGGTTCCGTCTCTATATCAGGGTAGCACACTAATGTGGTTCCGTCTCTATATCAGGGTAGCACACTAATGTGGTTCCGTCTCTATATCAGGGTAGCACATTAATGTGGTTCCGTCTCTATATCAGGGTAGCACACTAATGTGGTTCCGTCTCTATATCAGGGTAGCACATTAATGTGGTTCCGTCTCTATATCAGGGTAGCACATTAATGTGGTTCCGTCTCTATATCAGGGTAGCACATTAATGTGGTTCCGTCTCTATATCAGGGTAGCACACTAATGTGGTTCCGTCTCTATATCAGGGGTAGCACACTAATGTGGTTCCGTCTCTATATCAGGGTAGCACACTAATGTGGTTCCGTCTCTATATCAGGGTAGCACACTAATGTGGTTCCGTCTCTATATCAGGGTAGCACACTAATGTGGTTCCGTCTCTATATCAGGGTAGCACATTAATGTGGTTCCGTCTCTATATCAGGGTAGCACACTATTGTGGTTCCGTCTCTATATCAGGGTAGCACACTAATGTGGTTCCGTCTCTATATCAGGGTAGCACACTAATGTGGTTCCGTCTCTATATCAGGGTAGCACACTAATGTGGTTCCGTCTCTATATCAGGGTAGCACACTAATGTGGTTCCGTCTCTATATCAGGGTAGCACACTAATGTGGTTCCGTCTCTATATCAGGGTAGCACACTAATGTGGTTCCGTCTCTATATCAGGGTAGCACATTAATGTGGTTCCGTCTCTATATCAGGGTAGCACATTAATGTGGTTCCGTCTCTATATCAGGGTAGCACATTAATGTGGTTCCGTCTCTATATCAGGGTAGCACACTAATGTGGTTCCGTCTCTATATCAGGGGTAGCACACTAATGTGGTTCCGTCTCTATATCAGGGTAGCACACTAATGTGGTTCCGTCTCTATATCAGGGTAGCACACTAATGTGGTTCCGTCTCTATATCAGGGTAGCACACTAATGTGGTTCCGTCTCTATATCAGGGTAGCACATTAATGTGGTTCCGTCTCTATATCAGGGTAGCACACTATTGTGGTTCCGTCTCTATATCAGGGTAGCACACTAATGTGGTTCCGTCTCTATATCAGGGTAGCACACTAATGTGGTTCCGTCTCTATATCAGGGTAGCACACTAATGTGGTTCCGTCTCTATATCAGGGTAGCACACTAATGTGGTTCCGTCTCTATATCAGGGTAGCACACTAATGTGGTTCCGTCTCTATATCAGGGTAGCACACTAATGTGGTTCCGTCTCTATATCAGGGTAGCACACTAATGTGGATCCGTCTCTATATCAGGATAGCACACTAATGTGGTTCCGTCTCTATATCAGGATAGCACACTAATGTGGTTCCGTCTCTATATCAGGGTATCACACTATTGTGGTTCCGTCTCTATATCAGGGTAGCA
This sequence comes from Nemertoderma westbladi, assembly GCA_032718475.1. Taxonomy (NCBI): domain Eukaryota; kingdom Metazoa; phylum Xenacoelomorpha; order Nemertodermatida; family Nemertodermatidae; genus Nemertoderma; species Nemertoderma westbladi. The sequence continues at coordinate 33,923 of JAUCBJ010007118.1, read as the reverse complement.
CACTATTGTGGTTCCGTCTCTATATCAGGGTAGCACACTACTACTAGGACTGATAGGATAGGATAGGACTGACAGGATAGGCATGTTGCATTGCAGCTGCATTTTTAAGATTGCTGTGCCGGCTTGTTGACAAAATTGCGCCAACACTTGATAAAAAGACCAACACTAGAAGCAGCATGTTCTAATGAGCTGAGGAGCCGTTGGGCTCCCTCTAGTGATTCTGAGAGTACTCCTAAGTCATCAGCAAAGTCTAGATCAGTTAGGTAATTGGCAGGATTTCCTCGACTTCTGGAGCCAGTAGGTGGAGTTATCATCACCCCATTATCATTATGATGATCTAAGGACATGCGTAGAACATAGTCAACAACAATTATGAACGAGAGAAAGCCGCCCCAATATTAGATTATTACAACAACATATCCATTGGGTAAGAAAGTGGAGGATAGCCAGCCCGTCTCTTAATTTTTTACTTTATATTACGCGATCAATTTTCACTCATCTCGTCATGAACCCAACATGTATGTAACCTTTTGTTAAATTTGTTGGCTATGCGTTTGCGGTTGTTTGGGCGGAGTGTGGTAGGCCTACACTTTTCACACTTAAATATTTTGGTTGTGAAATGTTACAGGACATAGCGATCTGAGATATTTCATTTATATTTTATTATGAGAGGAAGAAGAACATACAACGTTATTTACTACTGTATGTAACAAAATAATTGTTTTCGGGTTTAACTTGGAAGCCTCCCCAAATAGTTGATATACAATTATATTTAAAATTATTTCCATGGTCAAGGTCATTCACCCGTCTTTAGTTAGAAATTTGTTTGCATGAAAGACAGTTTAGTTTAGTTTTTACTGGTTTATTATCTCTTATCTGACTGGGGTAATAATAAAGGATAGGATAAATGGAAGCAAAGTGTGACAGTAACAAATATTTCCCCGTCACCCTAGCATGTCTTAAGTATATGATATATCAAAGGGGGAAGTTTGGATTCACTGCATAAATGCAGTTCACCAAACTTCCCCCGAATGCACACTGTAACTTCCCCCTTCCCCCAAATATCCACTGTTGAATTAATTTGAAGCGATATAATAAGTACAAAATTGTACGAGTTTTTAATTGTGTGGTCCAATTGTTATTTGATTTCTATTTATTATTTAAAGTGCATTTAATATCACACTGGTTTTTAGAATATTATACTATACAACCTTATGTTTTATTAATTTACCCAATCGAAGCCTCATAAGGGCCGGTTATTTGTACGCATATCCCCTAATGCGCTCAGTAAGGTTCAAACAACATATTAATATGAAAATAAAGTATCTGCAAAGAAAATAACCCAATACTATATAATTTGACCTTATTAAAAAATTTGCACTTTTGCACACTTATTTGTACAAATGCACTTTAGCAGATCGTAATGGTGGCTTTTATTTAACAAACTTATGTTTATCCTCTACCGATCTACGATAGTGTATGATCAAGTGTCAGTCGCTAAAAGTGTCAAAAATCCAATTTAATAAATCTGGATTTGCGATTTTGGACCATATATAGTAATATAGACTATGTAATATGGACTATATAATAGTGTTTGAAATATCGAAAAAATGTTCACTATTTAAGTGCATCTTTTCCCAAGTTTTATCATATTTCACACACTACAATCTATCCTCTATCCAATGAAAAAAGTTTCAGATTAAACGGCCCTGTAGAACCGAAGTTATTTATGTTTAAAAATAGTCACTCGAAAATTTCAAATTCTCTTGGTCACATAGTCTAGTGGTTATCAATCACGTTAATGAAACCGAAGTTCGCGGGTTCGAAATCCAATATTGACCATTCTTAATTTTTTTGCAAAAAAAATTATTTATATTTTTTCACTAAAATCGCTCTAACTTCGGTTCTGGTGGTCCAAATTCAATAAAATTGGTATATTCTTTGCCGTAATTTTTTTCTTAATCTTTTGAGAAGGGGTTATTTTTGGCCCCAAAAAAATTAAAAAAAAGGGCCAAAATAACGCGATATTTTTCGACCCTTAAAATTCGTAATTTTAATTATATATGTTAAGATAAAAGATAGCGGAGTTAATTTGATACTTTTTACAGGTACTTTTGGCGCAATACGCTAAATTATAATGGAATAGCGATTTGTTAAAAAAAAAAATTTTTCGTCCCTTTTTATAAATATTATATTTCACACGATCGCCTGCCGCTCCAGTTTTATAATACCTCCGGCGCTGTGATTAACGCTGTTAGATAGATAATTTAACGCACTATAAGTCTGTGTAAACAAATCTCCCGTAAGTTAAGTAGTTTTCGAGGTAGACGATTTCCCGCGAAGCAAGTTTGAAGCGCGAAATTACAATTTTGGCCCTCATTTTTTTAATATCATCCTTGGAGCAAAACCGATAGCATATTTGAATTCCCCGTATGGATATTGACTGTATAGAATGTACCTTAACCAACTAAAGTTAAAAATAAAAAATTATTCGATAAAAACTACTTTACAAATTCTGGCCCTTTTTGGCCCCTATTGCCGACATATTTTTTGTACCCCCATTCGATAGGAACGTAGCCCCAATGGTCTTTTACGAGTTTCATAAAAGAATTAGTGGATTCCTACCCGCGTTGTCGAATTAAACATTTCGGAAATAAGTTTTCCAAAAAAGACGGACAAAAACGTACAAATTTACAGGCCCTTTTTCCACCCGAAATTTTAATAAATATCTTACCCCCATTCGATACGAAGGTAGTACCACTCTTCCCCTTTCCAACCGCGTTACTTTCGTCCCCGTACGATTAATATTAGCCGAGTTATAGCGGATCCCGCAAAGTCATTTTGTCCGTTTTTTCAACTTTGACGGACATTTTCGGAAAAAAGGCGTGGTAATCTTTTTTAAAAAAAAAACGAATTCACTAATTAATCCCTTCTATCGTATCCCGGCGTCGGTTAAGCAATAACCTAGGGTTTTTTCGAGCCACTGTAGAGTGCCTTTCAAAAAAATTTTAAAATTGTCGAAAAAATGACGGTTTTTTGTCCGCCGTGTCCGTCGAAGGGTTAGATTTAATAATGTTAGAGTTGCTAATATCTTAGAATTCCGAGCCGCTCCCTTGGTGAGAAAATAAAAAAATTTGGTCAGTTCCTTCATCGAAAAGTCCCCCAGAATCCCAAGTTAACCTATATAGTTAGCGATGGCCTGCGGCTTTAGGAGCGGCCGCGGTATTCACCTCCCTCATAGCGGCCGCGGCGGTGTTGCGTCAAATGGAGAAATATTTATCCCACCAAGAATGGTGCAAGTTTGTCTCCCTGGAGGACGCCCCCAAACACTTAAAATGGTTATGTGTCACCGTCATCAGTTATAATAATAATAATAATAATATATATTTATCAGCGCCTATTCAAATTAATTAAAAAGTGCTCTAGGCGCACTAGCTAAAAAGTAAGACCAGTAGTAAGTAATTAAAAGATCAGTTATATACACGGCTAAAATAATGAGTCTTGAGACAACGCTTAAATGACCCCAGAGACCCACAAGATTTAATCGAATCTGGGAGTGCGTTCCATATCATCGGAGCTGCAACCGAAAATGATCGACGTCCATAATGTTCAAGTCGGTACCTAGGTTGTACCAGGTTGTTTTGGTAAGCAGAATGAAGATCTCGTGCCGGTTGGTAAATTGAAACCAACTCTGATAGGTAGTTAGGAGCTGTCCCGTTCAGGCATTTATATGTAATAACATCAATCTTATAATCGATTCGCCGAATAACGGGGAGCCAGTGAAGGTCTCGTAGAATGGGGGAAATATGATCATACTTCCTAACTCCACAAAGTAATCGCGCTGCACAACTCATAATTAGATGCTGTGGTAGGCCGAAATATAAGGAATTATTGAGGTCCTTACGAGAGGTAATAAAGGCATGAATAACAGTTTCTAAATCCTTTCTAGGCAAGTATTTTCTGATTTGAGATATATTACGAATGTGATAAAAGGATTATCTGACCACCTTTTTAATTTGTGCATTCATAGTCATCTGATCATCAATAATACACCCAATGTTGCCCGCACATTTAACACGTAACCACTTCACCACCTAATACTAAACTGTGTGTTGGCAACTGCGTTGTATTGAAGCGAGATTGAAATAATATTAATTCAGTTTTGTCTGAGTTCAGTTTGTTTAAATGATATGTAGATCTGAGTATCATCAGCATACATATATGGTAGTGAAGGCCGTGGTTCTGGATTACTTTAGCAAGAGACCTCGTATTTAAAGTGAATAACAGTGGACCCAATACAGATCCCTGTGGTACACCATATTTCAGGCATCTCTGAGTCGACAAGGAATTTCCAATGAGCACTTTCTGAGAGCGTTCAGTGAGGTAAGATTCAAACCACCGTAATGCAGTAGAGTCTACACCAATATCGTTCTCAAGGATGTTATCAGTATCGAATGATCAATGGCATCAAACGCTGCTGAAAGATCGAGCATGATCAGCAAGACACAAGAACCTCCATCTATTTCGCGTAGGATATCATTGTTTACCCGAAGTAGTGCAGTTTCAATACTATGGGCCGAACGATATGCACTTTGGAAAGGCTCATGAAGCGAAAGTATGTTCAGGTGTTTAATTAGTTGTTGTGCAACAACTTTCTCAGTCAGCTTTGCTAGAAACTTAAGATTGGACACAGGTCTAAAGTTTTTAAGGAATTCTGGGTCCAGGTTACATTTCTTCAATAGTGGACGCAGTACAGCTTCTTTAAAGAGGAAAGGAACATGGCCCAATGATGTCGACAAGTTGATAATTACAGCAAATAATGGTAATAGAACACTCATGGATCCTCTGAGCATCTTCGAAGGAAGTGGATCAGATGGGCCCGTTTTTAAGTTTACATCTTTTATCAGTAGTTCCACATCCTCAACTGTGACTGGCTGAAACTCTGTGATAGGTGTACCAGAAAAAGTTGAAGCAGCCTTCACTTCAGCAAAGACGATATCGCCAATGGGAATATCTGGGAGTACAGACTCAGAAACTTTTGCTTCTATAAAGTTATCAGGCAAAACCCTGTCATTTTTGAGGAGCTTTTCAAAGTGGGCCTTCCAACCATTGAGGCGATCGACTGGTGATTCAGCCTTAACCTTGGTGGTTGGGTGGCTTTTTCGACCAGCAAGCAAGTTGATCGCTCCATGCCTGGGATGATTGCCTGCTGTCGTCAGCATCATTGATGGCATCAACCTGTTGTTTTATTAGCTCCTGTAGATTAACAGAGTACAGCCTGTTCAGGGACCTAGATGCAGCCTTAACTTTATTCTCGGCCACTGTATTCTGTTTGAGTCGGGACTCTTTCTGCGCCTTATAGAGGTCATTTCGGCACATCTGAATTTTGTTGTCAGTCCAGGGGGACCTTTTCCTTTTTCGAGGGTATACAGGAACTGTTTCTGAAGCTGCTAAATTAACTGCTCCTGTGAAGGCAGAAGGCAGTATAGCCCTCGCAGTGATCTACCGCCTCAGAGGCAAGAACCTCATACATGTTGCTCAGCTGTAGTGTAAAGCTGGATCTCGCACTTGGCTGTTGCAACAGAGAGGACCAGTCATGCCGCAGCAAGGCAGATTTCGTTGTTCTGCTAGCACGCAGACTAAGTCTTACCTTGGCCACAATAAGGCAGTGATCACTGGAGAAGGGTCGTAGTGTAAATGCATTACAGTCTTGTATAGAGCTCCTGTATTTCCTACGAAACAGGATATGGTCTATCTGGGACTTGTGACCACTGGGTCCACTATGAGTCCATAGCTTTCCAGTTCGATTCTTGAACTGGGTTCCAGCCGAAAACAATCCATTTCCAGAGATAAAATCCTGAAGATGGACGGAATTTCGGTTAACACTATTGCTGTAAGAGATTGATGCAGACTTGCATTAAAATCTCCCAGGAATGTTAAGAATGCATGCTGATCCACTCACTACCTGCTTGTAGATTGTGGTAGAAATTTTCCACCTCATCTACAGGGGCAACACTTGTTGGAGAGTAGCACACAATCAGAACCACCTTAGGAAACCTCTTAGCCAGTCTTCCAGAACATGAAAAGTGGCAACAGATGATGCGGTTAGAGATTTGGTCTATTGTTTCCAATGCTGCATGTGCAGTTGGATTCATTAATACACCAATTCCCCCATTGCCACTATCATCTGCTGATGCGAGGGCGAGTCGCCAACCGCTCCCCATGTCCTTAATCAGAACCTCATCAGTCTGTCCAGTCTGCATTCGGTGCTCTTGAACACCCACTGCGCTAAGAGGAAGCTTATCTGCCAAGTCAGTCAGCTCACCTTGTCGAATTGGGGACCCGAGTGTTAGGGTGTTTACTGTTTGCAATTGTTCCGTGCATTCTGTACCCCGATTTATTGTAATGCCTTATGGGCTAGGCGTAATTACTCAGATCGTATCCACAGTAAACTTAAAGTAGCCTATAATAATTGCGCAAGGCGATTATTTGGGTTACCAAGAGTTACTGATGGACAGACATCGAGTATTTCACTAGCGCTCGGTATGTTGAATATACCACTATTTATACATATCAGATATAGATCAGTAACCAGTCTATTTGATCGTATAAACAAGATAGATAATACACTATTGCAAGCATTAAATACGGCAGTAGTTAAGATATCACGAATACGTGAAATGAAAGACCCTGTATTTCTAACCTAAATGTGTATAATCGTGAACAATATGAGTAAATAGTTATTGTTTTTCTTCTTTTTTCTTTTTTCTTTTTAATAATATATTCTTAGAAGTTAGTTACCATGTTGTATGATATATATATTTTGTGATCATATATAATAAATAATTTTACTATGTGCAATTGCATGAAATAAAGAATATAATAATATAATAATAACTGAGGCTAGTCTAGTGACTTGCCTCAGATTCACCAATGGCTTGGTTGGTCGGGGTGGAACATGAGAGTAGCCTCCAACTCCAGAATCCCTCTCCCCGTCACAATTGAATTCAGACTTGACTCAGAATTGTTGGCTGCTCTCTCTCCTGTAGGGGGTGAGACAGTCAGCCGTTCAGGAGATAACTGACGCCTGTGAGGCCGATTGTATCCGGTAATTGCACTGGCCTTAGTGTCCGGACCTCTGCATTACTAATGTAATCCATAGTGGGGGTTGGGGGGTGCTTTTTGCCGAGTCAGCTCTCCTGGCAAATACCACACCCTGGTTTGCCATTCCACAGGGTGGGTGTCGCAGCAGTCGCGATTTGAGGCCCATCACCCATACCTACTCTGGTGCACATGACCCACCATTGGCTGTGCAGCTTATCTGCTGGGTCAGTTCGCAATGAAGTGCACTCAGAGTGGACAGGAGAACACTCTACTCCTGACCAGCCATTGGTAGATCACCATCTGCCTGGCCAGGCCATATACCACTGCAGCCAAGTATATGGGTTCTTAATTCAGGACCAAGGGCGTCCTTACTCCTTATCCCAGAACGAAGGGGGTCCTAGTTACAGGACCAGATTTGCCCTAGTAAAAGGGTCTATGGAACTACAGGTGGCACATCCTTTATGCTGTATGGAGGTGGCAAGTTTTCTTGATCAATAACCTAGAATACCTGACCTGACCTGAAAATGTGGTTCCGTCTCTATATCAGGGTAGCACACTAATGTGGTTCCGTCTCTATATCAGGGTAGCACACTAATGTGGTTCCGTCTCTATATCAGGGTAGCACACTAATGTGGTTCCGTCTCTATATCAGGGTAGCACATTAATGTGGTTCCGTCTCTATATCAGGGTAGCACACTAATGTGGTTCCGTCTCTATATCAGGGTTGCAAATTAATGTGGTTCCGTCTCTATATCAGGGTAGCACACTAATGTGGTTCCGTCTCTATATCAGGGTAGCACACTAATGTGGTTCCGTCTCTATATCAGGGTAGCACACTAATGTGGTTCCGTCTCTATATCAGGGGTAGCACACTAATGTGGTTCCGTCTCTATATCAGGGTAGCACACTAATGTGGTTCCGTCTCTATATCAGGGTAGCACACTAATGTGGTTCCGTCTCTATATCAGGGTAGCACACTAATGTGGTTCCGTCTCTATATCAGGGTAGCACACTAATGTGGTTCCGTCTCTATATCAGGGTAGCACACTAATGTGGTTCCATCTATATATCAGGGTAGCACACTAATGTGGTTCCGTCTCTATATCAGGGTAGCACACTAATGTGGTTCCGTCTCTATATCAGGGGTAGCACACTATTGTGGTTCCGTCTCTATATCAGGGGTAGCACACTAATGTGGTTCCGTCTCTATATCAGGGGTAGCACACTAATGTGGTTCCGTCTCTATATCAGGGGTAGCACACTAATGTGGTTCCGTCTCTATATCAGGGGTAGCACACTAATGTGGTTCCGTCTCTATATCAGGGTAGCACACTAATGTGGTTCCGTCTCTATATCAGGGTAGCACACTAATGTGGTTCCGTCTCTATATCAGGGTAGCACACTAATGTGGTTCCGTCTCTATATCAGGGTAGCACACTAATGTGGTTCCGTCTCTATATCAGGGTAGCACACTAATGTGGTTCCATCTATATATCAGGGTAGCACACTAATGTGGTTCCGTCTCTATATCAGGGGTAGCACACTAATGTGGTTCCGTCTCTATATCAGGGTAGCACACTAATGTGGTTCCGTCTCTATATCAGGGTAGCACACTAATGTGGTTCCGTCTCTATATCAGGGTAGCACACTAATGTGGTTCCGTCTCTATATCAGGGTAGCACACTAATGTGGTTCCGTCTCTATATCAGGGTAGCACACTAATGTGGTTCCGTCTCTATATCAGGGTAGCACACTAATGTGGTTCCGTCTCTATATCAGGGGTAGCACACTAATGTGGTTCCGTCTCTATATCAGGGTAGCACACTAATGTGGTTCCGTCTCTATATCAGGGTAGCACACTAATGTGGTTCCGTCTCTATATCAGGGTAGCACACTAATGTGGTTCCGTCTCTATATCAGGGTAGCACACTAATGTGGTTCCGTCTCTATATCAGGGTAGCACACTAATGTGGTTCCGTCTCTATATCAGGGTAGCACACTAATGTGGTTCCGTCTCTATATCAGGGTAGCACACTAATGTGGTTCCGTCTCTATATCAGGGTAGCACACTAATGTGGTTCCGTCTCTATATCAGGGTAGCACACTAATGTGGTTCCGTCTCTATATCAGGGGTAGCACACTAATGTGGTTCCGTCTCTATATCAGGGGTAGCACACTAATGTGGTTCCGTCTCTATATCAGGGTAGCACACTAATGTGGTTCCGTCTCTATATCAGGGTAGCACACTAATGTGGTTCCGTCTCTATATCAGGGTAGCACACTAATGTGGTTCCGTCTCTATATCAGGGTAGCACACTAATGTGGTTCCGTCTCTATATCAGGGTAGCACACTAATGTGGTTCCGTCTCTATATCAGGGTAGCACACTAATGTGGTTCCGTCTCTATATCAGGGTAGCACACTAATGTGGTTCCGTCTCTATATCAGGGTAGCACACTAATGTGGTTCCGTCTCTATATCAGGGTAGCACACTAATGTGGTTCCGTCTCTATATCAGGGTAGCACACTAATGTGGTTCCGTCTCTATATCAGGGTAGCACACTAATGTGGTTCCGTCTCTATATCAGGGTAGCACACTAATGTGGTTCCGTCTCTATATCAGGGTAGCACACTAATGTGGTTCCGTCTCTATATCAGGGTAGCACACTAATGTGGTTCCGTCTCTATATCAGGGTAGCACACTAATGTGGTTCCGTCTCTATATCAGGGTAGCACACTAATGTGGTTCCGTCTCTATATCAGGGTAGCACACTAATGTGGTTCCGTCTCTATATCAGGGTAGCACACTAATGTGGTTCCGTCTCTATATCAGGGTAGCACACTAATGTGGTTCCGTCTCTATATCAGGGTAGCACATTAATGTGGTTCCGTCTCTATATCAGGGTAGCACACTAATGTGGTTCCGTCTCTATATCAGGGTAGCACACTAATGTGGTTCCGTCTCTATATCAGGGTAGCACACTAATGTGGTTCCGTCTCTATATCAGGGTAGCACATTAATGTGGTTCCGTCTCTATATCAGGGTAGCACACTAATGTGGTTCCGTCTCTATAGCAGGGTAGCACACTAATGTGGTTCCGTCTCTATATCAGGGTAGCACACTATTGTGGTTCCGTCTCTATATCAGGGTAGCACACTAATGTGGTTCCGTCTCTATATCAGGGTAGCACACTAATGTGGTTCCGTCTCTATATCAGGGGTAGCACACTAATGTGGTTCCGTCTCTATATCAGGGTAGCACACTAATGTGGTTCCGTCTCTATATCAGGGTAGCACACTAATGTGGTTCCGTCTCTATATCAGGGTAGCACACTAATGTGGTTCCGTCTCTATATCAGGGTAGCACACTAATGTGGTTCCGTCTCTATATCAGGGTAGCACACTAATGTGGTTCCGTCTCTATATCAGGGTAGCACACTAATGTGGTTCCGTCTCTATATCAGGGTAGCACACTAATGTGGTTCCGTCTCTATATCAGGGTAGCACACTAATGTGGTTCCGTCTCTATATCAGGGTAGCACACTAATGTGGTTCCGTCTCTATATCAGGGTAGCACACTAATGTGGTTCCGTCTCTATATCAGGGTAGCACACTAATGTGGTTCCGTCTCTATATCAGGGTAGCACACTAATGTGGTTCCGTCTCTATATCAGGGTAGCACACTAATGTGGTTCCGTCTCTATATCAGGGTAGCACACTAATGTGGTTCCGTCTCTATATCAGGGTAGCACACTAATGTGGTTCCGTCTCTATATCAGGGTAGCACACTAATGTGGTTCCGTCTCTATATCAGGGTAGCACACTAATGTGGTTCCGTCTCTATATCAGGGTAGCACACTAATGTGGTTCCGTCTCTATATCAGGGTAGCACACTAATGTGGTTCCGTCTCTATATCAGGGGTAGCACACTAATGTGGTTCCGTCTCTATATCAGGGTAGCACACTAATGTGGTTCCGTCTCTATATCAGGGTAGCACACTAATGTGGTTCCGTCTCTATATCAGGGGTAGCACACTAATGTGGTTCCGTCTCTATATCAGGGTAGCACACTAATGTGGTTCCGTCTCTATATCAGGGGTAGCACACTAATGTGGTTCCGTCTCTATATCAGGGTAGCACACTAATGTGGTTCCGTCTCTATATCAGGGTAGCACACTAATGTGGTTCCGTCTCTATATCAGGGTAGCACACTAATGTGGTTCCGTCTCTATATCAGGGGTAGCACACTAATGTGGTTCCGTCTCTATATCAGGGTAGCACACTAATGTGGTTCCGTCTCTATATCAGGGTAGCACACTAATGTGGTTCCGTCTCTATATCAGGGTAGCACACTAATGTGGTTCCGTCTCTATATCAGGGTAGCACACTAATGTGGTTCCGTCTCTATATCAGGGTAGCACACTAATGTGGTTCCGTCTCTATATCAGGGTAGCACACTAATGTGGTTCCGTCTCTATATCAGGGGTAGCACACTAATGTGGTTCCGTCTCTATATCAGGGGTAGCACACTAATGTGGTTCCGTCTCTATATCAGGGTAGCACACTAATGTGGTTCCGTCTCTATATCAGGGTAGCACACTAATGTGGTTCCGTCTCTATATCAGGGTAGCACACTAATGTGGTTCCGTCTCTATATCAGGGTAGCACACTAATGTGGTTCCGTCTCTATATCAGGGTAGCACACTAATGTGGTTCCGTCTCTATATCAGGGGTAGCACACTAATGTGGTTCCGTCTCTATATCAGGGGTAGCACACTAATGTGGTTCCGTCTCTATATCAGGGTAGCACACTAATGTGGTTCCGTCTCTATATCAGGGGTAGCACACTAATGTGGTTCCGTCTCTATATCAGGGGTAGCACACTAATGTGGTTCCGTCTCTATATCAGGGTAGCACACTAATGTGGTTCCGTCTCTATATCAGGGGTAGCACACTAATGTGGTTCCGTCTCTATATCAGGGTAGCACACTAATGTGGTTCCGTCTCTATATCAGGGTAGCACACTAATGTGGTTCCGTCTCTATATCAGGGTAGCACACTAATGTGGTTCCGTCTCTATATCAGGGTAGCACACTAATGTGGTTCCGTCTCTATATCAGGGGTAGCACACTAATGTGGTTCCGTCTCTATATCAGGGTAGCACACTAATGTGGTTCCGTCTCTATATCAGGGTAGCACACTAATGTGGTTCCGTCTCTATATCAGGGGTAGCACACTAATGTGGTTCCGTCTCTATATCAGGGTAGCACACTAATGTGGTTCCGTCTCTATATCAGGGTAGCACACTAATGTGGTTCCGTCTCTATATCAGGGTAGCACACTAATGTGGTTCCGTCTCTATATCAGGGGTAGCACACTAATGTGGTTCCGTCTCTATATCAGGGTAGCACACTAATGTGGTTCCGTCTCTATATCAGGGGTAGCACACTAATGTGGTTCCGTCTCTATATCAGGGGTAGCACACTAATGTGGTTCCGTCTCTATATCAGGGTAGCACACTAATGTGGTTCCGTCTCTATATCAGGGTAGCACACTAATGTGGTTCCGTCTCTATATCAGGGTAGCACATTAATGTGGTTCCGTCTCTATATCAGGGTAGCACACTAATGTGGTTCCGTCTCTATATCAGGGTAGCACACTAATGTGGTTCCGTCTCTATATCAGGGTAGCACACTAATGTGGTTCCGTCTCTATATCAGGGTAGCACACTAATGTGGTTCCGTCTCTATATCAGGGTATCACACTAATATGGTTCCGTCTCTATATCAGGGTTGCAAATTAATGTGGTTCCGTCTCTATATCAGGGTAGCACACTAATGTGGTTCCGTCTCTATATCAGGGGTAGCACACTAATGTGGTTCCGTCTCTATATCAGGGGTAGCACACTAATGTGGTTCCGTCTCTATATCAGGGGTAGCACACTAATGTGGTTCCGTCTCTATATCAGGGTAGCACACTAATGTGGTTCCGTCTCTATATCAGGGTAGCACACTAATGTGGTTCCGTCTCTATATCAGGGTAGCACACTAATGTGGTTCCGTCTCTATATCAGGGTAGCACACTAATGTGGTTCCGTCTCTATATCAGGGGTAGCACACTAATGTGGTTCCGTCTCTATATCAGGGGTAGCACACTAATGTGGTTCCGTCTCTATATCAGGGGTAGCACACTAATGTGGTTCCGTCTCTATATCAGGGTAGCACACTAATGTGGTTCCGTCTCTATATCAGGGTAGCACACTAATGTGGTTCCGTCTCTATATCAGGGTAGCACACTAATGTGGTTCCGTCTCTATATCAGGGTAGCACACTAATGTGGTTCCGTCTCTATATCAGGGTAGCACACTAATGTGGTTCCGTCTCTATATCAGGGGTAGCACACTAATGTGGTTCCGTCTCTATATCAGGGGTAGCACACTAATGTGGTTCCGTCTCTATATCAGGGTAGCACACTAATGTGGTTCCGTCTCTATATCAGGGTAGCACACTAATGTGGTTCCGTCTCTATATCAGGGGTAGCACACTAATGTGGTTCCGTCTCTATATCAGGGTAGCACACTAATGTGGTTCCGTCTCTATATCAGGGGTAGCACACTAATGTGGTTCCGTCTCTATATCAGGGTAGCACACTAATGTGGTTCCGTCTCTATATCAGGGTAGCACACTAATGTGGTTCCGTCTCTATATCAGGGTAGCACACTAATGTGGTTCCGTCTCTATATCAGGGTATCACACTAATATGGTTCCGTCTCTATATCAGGGTTGCAAATTAATGTGGTTCCGTCTCTATATCAGGGTAGCACACTAATGTGGTTCCGTCTCTATATCAGGGGTAGCACACTAATGTGGTTCCGTCTCTATATCAGGGTAGCACACTAATGTGGTTCCGTCTCTATATCAGGGTAGCACACTAATGTGGTTCCGTCTCTATATCAGGGGTAGCACACTAATGTGGTTCCGTCTCTATATCAGGGTAGCACACTAATGTGGTTCCGTCTCTATATCAGGGTAGCACACTAATGTGGTTCCGTCTCTATATCAGGGTAGCACACTAATGTGGTTCCGTCTCTATATCAGGGTAGCACACTAATGTGGTTCCGTCTCTATATCAGGGTAGCACACTAATGTGGTTCCGTCTCTATAACAGGGTAGCACACTAATGTGGTTCCGTCTCTATATCAGGGTAGCACACTAATGTGGTTCCGTCTCTATATCAGGGTAGCACACTAATGTGGTTCCGTCTCTATATCAGGGGTAGCACACTAATGTGGTTCCGTCTCTATAGCATTCCATGGTTTACAGGTAAAAAAAATATTAGTTTTATGATCTACAAGAATTTTAAATTACACAATTTGTATTGAAATATGAATTTAAGAATTCGTTTAAAAAATTACTGCATGCGTAAAGCTACTCAGTTCTATAGACATTGGGGTCTCCATACAATGAATGTTTGAGTATCACAGCAACTCATTAACCCATATCAAACTATAGCAATAAATTACTGTAACACATTCACACATCACATCCCATTCTACTCATATATCGCGAAATATTTTAAGAAATCATTATAAAGCCACGTTCCACGCCACTCATTATTTAATACGATATATATGTATGGAATGGAGATTTTATAATCAGACATCTTCTGGTGTGAAATTGGAGACGTGTTCAGAGGGAGTGAGATACCCCCCCCCCCCCCCCCCCACAATTTTTTGTGTCAAGTCGGTAAAAAAAACACGGTTGTTTCTGGGAAATCAGTAAAACACAATCGGGTTGGCGATTGGGGAAGTCAGGACATTTTGAACAAATAATAATTGATATTCAATTAAATTAAATCATTAAATCTTGCTTTAAATGTATAATACAGGTATTTGATTCCCTTCTACAGACAGAGGTTTATAGTAAGTGGTACTCTACTAATAAATAATGATTTGAAGAGATGTGTTTGACCTTTACTGTACACCATCCATTGATAGTAGCTAGTAGCTTTAGCTTTAGAGATAGATGTGTTTGACCTTTACTGTACACCATCCATTGATAGTGCTAGTAGCTTTAGCTTTAGAGATAGATGTGTTTGACCTTTACTGTACACCATCCATTGATAGTGCTAGTAGCTTTAGCTTTAGAGATAGATGTGTTTGACCTTTACTGTACACCATCCATTGATAGTGCTAGTAGCTTTAGCTTTAGAGATAGATGTGTTTGACCTTTACTGTACACCATCCATTGATAGTGCTAGTAGCTTTAGCTTTAGAGATAGATGTGTTTGACCTTTACTGTACACCATCCATTGATAGTGCTAGTAGCTTTAGCTTTAGAGATAGATGTGTTTGACCTTTACTGTACACCATCCATTGATAGTGCTAGTAGCTTTAGCTTTAGAGATAGATGTGTTTGACCTTTACTGTACACCATCCATTGATAGTGCTAGTAGCTATAGCTATAGAGATAGATGTGTTTGACCTTTACTGTACACCATCCATTGATAGTGCTAGTAGCTTTAGCTTTAGAGATAGATGTGTTTGACCTTTACTGTACACCATCCATTGATAGTGCTACTGTAGTATGATAGAGATAGATGTGTTTGACCTTTACTGTACACCATCCATTGATAGTGCTAGTAGCTTTAGCTTTAGAGATAGATGTGTTTGACCTTTACTGTACACCATCCATTGATAGTGCTAGTAGCTTTAGCTTTAGAGATAGATGTGTTTGACCTTTACTGTACACCATCCATTGATAGTGCTAGTAGCTTTAGCTTTAGAGATAGATGTGTTTGACCTTTACTGTACACCATCCATTGATAGTGGCTAGTAGCTTTAGCTTGTCGAGAGATAAATCACCACAAGAACGAGAACAACAAGAATTACATTTTTTGAGGAAAGAACTTCCAACCTCTATAAGGCAGTTTCGTTATAATGTTTCACTAGTTGGGACTGTTGTGTCTGATTTTATAGGTTAGTCAAGGCCCGTTTCGGGTTACTGTCGTTTCTGATTTTATAGGTTAGTCAAGGCCCGTTTCGGGTTACTGGCGTGTCTGATTTTATAGGTTAGTCAAGGCCCGTTTCGGATTACTGGCGTGTCTGATTTTATACAGTAGGTTAGTCTAGGACCGTTTCGGGTTACTGTCGTTTCTGATTTTATAGGTTAGTCAAGGCCCGTTTCGGGTTACTGTCGTTTCTGATTTTATAGGTTAGTCAAGGCCCGTTTCGGGTTACTGTCGTTTCTGATTTTATAGGTTAGTCAAGGCCCGTTTCGGGTTACTGTCGTTTCTGATTTTATAGGTTAGTCAAGGCCCGTTTCGGGTTACTGGCGTGTCTGATTTTATAGGTTAGTCAAGGCCCGTTTCGGGTTACTGTCGTTTCTGATTTTATAGGTTAGTCAAGGCCCGTTTCGGGTTACTGGCGTGTCTGATTTTATAGGTTAGTCAAGGCCCGTTTCGGGTTACTGGCGTGTCTGATTTTATAGGTTAGTGTAGGACCGTTTCGGGTTACTGGCGTGTCTGATTTTATAGGTTAGTGTAGGACCGTTTCGGGTTACTGGCGTGTCTGATTTTATAGGTTAGTCAAGGCCCGTTTCGGGTTACTGGCGTGTCTGATTTTATAGGTTAGTGTAGGACCGTTTCGGGTTACTGGCGTGTCTGATTTTATACAGTAGGTTAGTCTAGGACCGTTTCGGGTTACTGTCGTTTCTGATTTTATAGGTTAGTCTAGGACCGTTTCGGTTTACTGTCGTGTCTGACTTTATAGGTTAGTCTAGGACCGTTTCGGGTTACTGTCGTGTCTGTTTTTATAGGTTAGTCTAGGACCGTTTTGGGTAGATAGATAGATAGATTTATTTATACATTATGTAAAAACAATAACAAATACACCAAACAATGTACCGGAATAAAGGTATTGTCCAACATAAAATATAGGATTACCCCTAAAGCTTTGCAGCTTATTTCCAAGGGGCTCCTTTATGTTACTTGGTTACAAATACAATATTACACTACGCTAACCTAAAACCAATATAAACGTAATTACACTATGTACATGTACAACTTTACCGAGAGCGCGACAATGTCCGACTCAACGATAAAGATGTAATGTACAGAACGATTTATTATAAAACGTAATTACAGTATAAATAGTAAATAATTAATAAACTATAATAACTTACTGTAGGACTATTGTACCTATTTTTACATTGCACACGGAGGTGAGATTTAACTGCAGATTTAAAAGAATGTTGATTATCAAGGGTTACTGTCGTGTCTGACTTTATAGGTTAGTCTAGGACCGTTTCGGGTTACTGTCATGTCTGATTTTATAGGTTAGTCTAGGACCGTTTTGGGTTACTATCTTGTCTGATTTTATAGGTTAGTCTACGACCGTTTCGGGTTACTGTCATGTCTGACTTTATAGGTTAGTCTAGGACCGTTTCGGGTTACTGTCATGTCTGACTTTATAGGTTAGTCTAGGACCGTTTCAGGTTACTGTCGTGTCTGATTTTATAGGTTAGTATAGGAATGTACAAGGACGTGTAGTACAGGGACTCAAAGAATTCTTGGCTGCTCTCTCTCCAGTAGGGGGTGAGACAGGCAGCCGGTCAGGAGTTAACTGACGCCTGTGAGGCCGATTGTGTCCGGTAATTCCACTGGCCTCTAGTGGCCGGACCTCCGCATTGCTAATGTAATCCATAGTGGGGGTTGGGGTGTGCTTTTTTGCCGAGTCAGCTCTCGGGGCAAATACCACACCCTGGTTTGCCATTCCACAGGGTGGGTGTCGCAATGGAGTCAGATATGATGCCCATCACCCATATCTACTCTGGCGCACATGACCCACCATTGGCTGTTGCAGCTCATCTGCTGGGTCATGCCCTGTACCCTTGCTGCCAGGTGCAGGTTGCAGTGAAGTACTCTCAGAGTGGACATGAGAACACTCTACTCCTGACCAGCCATTGGCAGATCACCATCTGCCTGGTCAGGCCATATACCCCTGCAGCCAAGTATATGGGTCCTTAATCCAGGACCAAGGGCGTCCTTATCCCAGAACGAAGGGGGTCCTAGTTATAGGACCAGATTTGCCCTAGTAAGAGGGTCTATGCAGCTACAGGTGGCACCTCCTTTATGCTGCATGGAGGTGGCAAGTTTTCTTGATCAATGACCTAGAATACCTGACCTGAACTGTAGGACCCAGTGGTCACAAGTCCCAGATAGACCATATCCTGTTTCGTAGAAAATACAGGACCTCTGTACAAGACTGTAATGCATTTACACTACGACCCTTCTCCAGTGATCACCGCCTTATTGTGGCCAAGGTAAGACTTAGTCTGCGTGTTAGCAGAACAACGAAATCTGCCTTGCCGCGGCATGACTGGTCCTCTCTGTTGCAACAGCCAAGTGTGAGATCCAGCTTCACACTACAGCTGAGCAACAGGTATGAGGCCCTTGCCTCTGAGGCGGCAGATCACTGTGAGGGCTATACTGCCTTCACAGAGGCAGTTAAGTTAGCAGCTGCAGAAACAGTTCCTGTATACCCTCGAAACAGGAAACGGGCCCCCTGGACTGACAACAAAATTCAGAAGTGCCGAAATGACCTCTACAAGGCGCAGAAAGAGTCCCGACTCAAACAGACTACAGCAGCCAAGAATGCAGTTAAGGCTGCATCTAGGTCCCTGAACAGGCAGTACTCTGTTAATTTACAGGAGCTAATAAACCAACAGGTTGATGCCATCAATGATGCTGACGACAGCAGGCAATCATCCCAGGCATGGAGATCGATCAACTTGCTTGCTGGTCGAAAAAGCCAACCAACCACCAAGGTTAAGGCTGAATCACCAGCCGATCGCCTCAATGGTTGGAAAGCCCACTTTGAAAAGCTCCTCAATAATGACAGGGTATTGCCAGATAACTTTATAGAAATAAAAGTGTCTGAGTCTGTACTCTCAGATATTCCCATTGGTGATATCTCCTTTGCAGAAGTGAAGGCTGCTGCAAAGAGCATTAAGACCAATCATGCCAGTGGAGTAGATGGTGTTCCCCCTGAGTTCTTTAAAATACCTGAGTGTTTAAAGCTCATCTATCCCATCATAGTAGACATGTACCGTACAACAAGAGTCCCACAAGAAATGAAAACAAATAAGTTGGTGCCAGTTCCCAAGAAGGGCAACCTAACACTGTATGGTTCTTTTCGGGGAATCTCATTGATCTCGATTGCCTCAAAGCTATACAATAGAATTCTATTAAATCGCATCAGGGATCCCATTGAGAGACTGCTACGTGGAAATCAGAATGGGTTCCGTAAAGATCGTGGGACCATGGAGCCCATTTTGGCACTTAGAAGCATAATTGAAGAGTTATCAAAAAAAGAAAGACTGGCATCTGGCTGTTATCTTTGTTGACTTCTTCAAGGCCTTTGATTCAGTCTCTCGCTCACGTATGTTCAGCATACTTTCATTATATGGGATTCCTGATGAAATTATTGCAGCAATCAGATCAGTATACGATGGTTCGACAACATTTGTGTCTACTGTTGACGGTGACACAGAACCACTTGAAGTGTTATGGGGCGTCCTCCAGGGAGCCACACTTGCACCATTCTTGTTCATAATTGTTGTTGACTATGTTCTACGCATGTCCTTAGATCATCATAATGATGATGGGGTGATGATAACTCCACCTACTGGCTCCAGAAGTCGAGGAAATCCTGCCAAGTACCTAACTGATCTAGACTTTGCTGATGACTTAGGAGTACTCTCAGAATCACTAGAGGGAGCCCAACGGCTCCTCAGCTCATTAGAACATGCTGCTTCTAGTGTTGGTCTTTTTATTAACTCCAGAAAGACCAAAATTTTGACATACTTTGAAAGTCCTCAGCAAGTCTCTGATCGGATGAGCATAAGCTCAAAAGATGGTATGCTTGAGCATGTGGATGACTTCTGCTTCCTGTGATCATGGATCCGGAAGTCAGGTGAGGACCTTCGAATACGTAAGGGAAAGGCATGGGCAGCCTTGAATAGGCTTTCCAGGATTTGGAAGTCACCGAGAATTAATCGGAAACTTAAGGTCCGATTATTTAGAGCAGCAGTAGTTCCAGTACTCCTCTATGGGAGTCCATGCTGGGCTCTAACTGCTGAGGACACAAAATCTCTGGATGGCACATTCACAAGAATGCTACGCCGGGTTCATTGCGTCAAGTACAATGCACACATCTCCAACCAGACACTATATAACATTGGAGGTGTCTCATTGGTTCCCCCAAGCTTGACACTAGAACAAAATCGCCTCCGCTTTGCAGGACATTGCTTTCGCCGTGAGGACCAGCCAGTGCATAATCTTGTACTTTGGCAGCCTCATGGAGTGAACAAGCATGGTGGACAGCCCATGACTTTCTTGAGACGCATCTTGAAGGACACTGGCCTTGAAGATGCGGATGATCTAGCAAATGTCATGGGTGATAGGGAATTGTGGCGGTGCAATTTTGTCGATAAGCCGGCACAGCATTCTTAAAAATGCAGCTGCAATGCAGCATGCCGATCCTAGTAGTAGTAGTAATTTCAGGTTACTGTCGTGTCTGATTTTATAGGTTAGTCTAGGACCGTTTCGGGTTACTGTCGTGTCTGATTTTATAGGTTAGTCTAGGACCGTTTCGGGTTACTGTCGTGTCTGAATTTATAGGTTGGTCTAGGACCGTTTCGGGTTACTGTCGTGTCTGTTTTTATAGGGTAGTCTAGGACCGTTTCGGGTTACTGTCGTGTCTGACTTTATAGGTTAGTCTAGGACCGTTTCGGGTTACTGTCGTGTCTGTTTTTATAGGTTAGTCTAGGACCGTTTCGGTTTACTGTCGTGTCTGACTTTATAGGTTAGTCTAGGACCGTTTCGGGTTACTGTCGTGTCTGATTTTATAGGTTAGTCTAGGACCGTTTCGGGTTACTGTCGTGTCTGATTTTATAGGTTAGTCTAGGACCGTTTCGGGTTACTGTCGTGTCTGATTTTATAGGTTAGTCTAGGACCGTTTCGGGTTACTGTCGTGTCTGACTTTATAGGTTAGTTTAGGACCGTTTCGGGTTACTGTCGTGTCTGATTTTATAGGTTAGTCTAGGACCGTTTCGGGTTACTGTCATGTCTTATTTTATAGGTTAGTCTAGGACCGTTTCGGGTTACTAGTCAATGTGAAGCTGAGATGCTGCTAAATCCAAACTGCTTACAGTTGAATCGACTAAAGGTCATTCGTTGGCTATAAGCCTTATACTGATCAAGAAAAACTGATCTGAGACCACCTCCTTTATTTCAGGTAAGAAGTAAACATTATTATATATTGCTAGCTGAAAAATATATTGATCTTACTTTACTCAAACTTACTTGGCTACCTCAAACACTGACGCTCACTGAGTATTGCACATTATTGCATATTACGTCTTGGTAATGGTCTTTGAGTGTAAACAGTGTAAACATAGTGCGAATAGTGTAAACATAGTGCGAACAGAGCGAATTAGTGTGAATAGTTTAAACATAGTGCGAACAGAGCGAAATAGTGCGAACAGAGCGAAATAGTGTGAATAGTTTAAACATAGTGCGACCAGTGTAAACATAGTGCGAACAGAGCGAAATAGTGCGAACAGAGCGAAATAGTGTGAACAGAGCGAAATAGTGTGAACAGAGCGAAATAGTGTGAATAGTTTAAACATAGTGCGACCAGTGTAAACATAGTGCGAATAGAGCGAAATAGTGCGAACAGTGTAAACATAATGCGAGCAGTGTAAACATAGTGCGAACAGAGCGAAATAGTGTGAATAGTTTAAACATAGTGCGACCAGTGTAAACATAGTGCGAACAGAGCGAAATAGTGCGAATAGTGTAAACATAATGCGAGCATTGTAAACATAGTGCGAACAGAGCGAAATAGTGCGAACAGAGCGAAATAGTGTGAACAGAGCGAAATAGTGTGAATAGTTTAAACATAGTGCGACCAGTGTAAACATAGTGCAAACAGAGCGAAATAGTGCGAACAGTGTAAACATAATGCGAGCAGTGTAAACATAGTGCGAACAGAGCGAAATAGTGCGAACAGAGCGAAATAGTGCGAACAGTGTAAACATAATGCGAGCAGTGTAAACATAGTGCGAACAGAGCGAAATAGTGTGAATAGTTTAAACATAGTGCGACCAGTGTAAACATAGTGCGAACAGAGCGAAATAGTGCGAACAGTGTAAACATAATGCGAGCATTGTAAACATAGTGCGAACAGAGCGAAATAGTGCGAACAGAGCGAAATAGTGTGAATAGTTTAAACATAGTGCGACCAGTGTAAACATAGTGCAAACAGAGCGAAATAGTGCGAACAGTGTAAACATAATGCGAGCAGTGTAAACATAGTGCGAACAGAGCGAAATAGTGCGAACAGAGCGAAATAGTGCGAACAGTGTAAACATAATGCGAGCAGTGTAAACATAGTGCGAACAGAGCGAAATAGTGTGAATAGTTTAAACATAGTGCGACCAGTGTAAACATAGTGCGAACAGAGCGAAATAGTGCGAACAGTGTAAACATAATGCGAGCATTGTAAACATAGTGCGAACAGAGCGAAATAGTGCGAACAGAGCGAAATAGTGTGAATAGTTTAAACATAGTGCGACCAGTGTAAACATAGTGCAAACAGAGCGAAATAGTGCGAACAGTGTAAACATAATGCGAGCAGTGTAAACATAGTGCGAACAGAGCGAAATAGTGCGAACAGAGCGAAATAGTGCGAACAGAGCGAAATAGTCTACAGTGCATAGGGTTCAGTACGTAGTGCACAGTATATATAGAACATATTATATAATGCATAACGCTTAAAATCTACAAATTTTTACGAAAACATCTGATTGTTTGTTTGTGCGTAGGTATCACTTGTTTGGATCCGACCGAAAAAAAAATTTCGAAAAAATGTACTGGGTTGTTTATATGGCAGCACCAAAATTACAAGTAGTGCACAATTTTCACAAAATTTGAAAGTTACATTTTTCGGCTAATTGTTTTTCAATACAGGTTTCCTGGGGCGCAAAATACATTGGAAAATATTTAAAAATGATATGATTACTATAATTGGCTGTTTAGTCCTCTATCCGTAAGAAAAAAAACCCAAAAAAACAAGTAACTAGAACTTTTCAGTTAGAACACAAAATTTTTAATTCGCTTATACGATGCTATAAATTTACATTTAACGTTAGATTATAATTATTTAATTAATAATTATTAATTAGAAATTAATAACCCCCCCCCACCGGGTTCAAAATAGGGTTAACTCTAACTCTTTGTTATAGTCGTAAAATGGGTAAATAACTCTTTGCGTAGTTGCGTCTCTACGAGCACAACCACAATATGGTTGGCCCGCAATGAAATTTATTACAAATTAAACAGAAATTGTGGACTGAAAGCTTTGGAAAATATAATAAATATGACAGAAAATTTAATAAAGGTCTTTGAGCTGAGACCGTTCGAGCATAAAGGGTTTCCATAGAGCGGAAAGTCGAATATTTCAACCAAATTCAACCTAAACTTATATTTAATAAAAGGACAATAGGGTTGCAAAATAATGAAATTTCCAATAACGAATATCTGATATTATAATTCAGATGTCTAGAGGTATTATGTGGAAAATTATGTCTTAATTTAACGTTACATCAAAATTGTTATAATCGCTTTCAATCTTTTGTAGCAAGCATTTAAAATATATATATTGTGTTAATATTTATCAATATTGCACCAATAGGCTTCTTAGACCCAGTCTTAGTCCTTTTCGCGAGAAAATTATGTCTTAATTTAACGTTACATCAAAATTGTTATAATCGCTTTCAATCTTTTGTAGCAAGCATTTAAAATATATATATTGTGTTAATATTTATCAATATTGCACCAATAGGCTTCTTAGACCCAGTCTTAGTCCTTTTCGCGACGTATTGGTTAACGAGGAATGATTAACCTCCCAAATCATAAAAACTGAGTTTCGTCCAAAACGTAAAAACTATATAGAATGGGTTTATAATTTTTACACAGAAATCCTACTATAAACATTAGTGTGACGAAAAACTTTTTTTATATTTAATTTGCAGAATAACTGAAATTAGAACGTTCTAATTTGTTGACAGTATCATTGTCAACTGGTGTTGTCAATTATTTATAACTTATATATATTATATATTATTTAATTTATATATATTATACTTTAATTATATTGGAACTACTGCAGCGTCTTAATTATATAATAAAACATTGGAAGTGTCTCATTGGTTCGTCGAAGCTTCGCACTTGAACGAAGTCGCCACCGTTTTGCAGGACATTGCTTTCGCCGTGAGGACCAGCTAGTGCACAATCTTGTGCTTTGGTGACCGTGAATAAGCATGGTGAACAGCCCATGACTTACTTGAGGCCCATATTAAAAATGCTTGACTTGAAGAGCGAATAAACTCGCAAAATTCAGGCCGGGCACTTTTGTTATTAAGCCCATATAGCATCGCAAATGGTGCTGCAATGCAGCATTCCGATTATAAATAGATAGATGAAGCAACAATAAAAAGTATTAGTACTTGAATTAGTCTGGAATGTTTATTAATTTTCCAATTGAATTGACATCGTCACCCCCAATCAATTGGCTAATCTGTAGTAGCTAAATGTTAGATGAGCCAATCTTCACAGGAATTCTATGTGTTGTATGCTGCTCACAGAGCCCAGGTGTCCAAGGATTTAATTAATAATGAGACGAAATGGTCGTTGCCGGAAACCATGTTCATTTATATTCACGCAGATGGAGTCCAGACTTCATTACAGAAACATTGGCACAGATAGTTAGAAAGGCCTAGGACCCGTGGAATCATACTTTCATTGTTGTCATGTAGGCCAACTCAATTTTATTCATACTTCCAAATCTCGGAATTAGCACACAATTTTCATGTTGTTCCATCCAACCGTACTATTTCAATCTCAGTTACATGTATCTTATTTCTACACTGTTGCTGTTAAATAGGAACGGATTCAACAAATGTTCTTATTTTGTTTCTTGAGGGAAACGTTACTATTTATTGCTCATGTCTGTGGGACAAGGTAAGGTGATGAGAATCTAAATGGGACAAGGTAAGGTGATGAGAATCTAAATGGGACAAGGTAAGGTGATGAGAATCTAAATGGGACAAGGTAAGGTGATGAGAATCTAAATGGGACAAGGTAAGGTGATGAGAATCTAAATGGGACAAGGTAAGGTGATGAGAATCTAAATGGGACAAGGTAAGGTGATGAGAATCTAAATGGGACAAGGTAAGGTGATGAGAATCTAAATGGGACAAGGTAAGGTGATGAGAATCTAAATGGGACAAGGTAAGGTGATGAGAATCTAAATGGGACAAGGTAAGGTGATGAGAATCTAAAGTGGGACAAGGTAAGGTGATGAGAATCTAAATGGGACAAGGTAAGGTGATGAGAATCTAAAGTGGGACAAGGTAAGGTGATGAGAATCTAAATGGGACAAGGTAAGGTGATGAGAATCTAAAGTGGGACAAGGTAAGGTGATGAGAATCTAAATGGGACAAGGTAAGGTGATGAGAATCTAAATGGGACAAGGTAAGGTGATGAGAATCTAAAGTGGGACAAGGTAAGGTGATGAGAATCTAAATGGGACAATCTAAGGTGATGAGAATCTAAATGGGACAAGGTAAGGTGATGAGAATCTAAATGGGACAAGGTAAGGTGATGAGAATCTAAATGGGACAATCTAAGGTGATGAGAATCTAAATGGGACAAGGTAAGGTGATGAGAATCTAAATGGGACAAGGTAAGGTGATGAGAATCTAAATGGGACAAGGTAAGGTGATGAGAATCTAAATGCATCGCTAAAGAGCAGTCACGTAATGGTTCCCTTTGTACCCGTCATTAATCCCTTACAGTATAAAGATAAAACAAATTGAATCCCAAATTTATCCTAAAAGTGAGTACCAATCACTTATTTCGAGTCGGTTTTTGTAGAATAGCCCTTAGAATAGCGTTGCATTGTCTGTAAAAACGCAATATAGATTGCACATAAACCCGTAGAATAGCGTTGCATTGTCTGTAAAGACGCAATATAGATTGCACATGCACATAAACCCGTAGAATAGCGTTGCATTGTCTGTAAAGACGCAATATAGATTGCACATAAACCCGTAGATTAGCGTTGCATTGTCTGTAAAGACGCAATATAGATTGCACATAAACCCGTAGAATAGCGTTGCATTGTCTGTAAAGACGCAATATAGATTGCACATGCACATAAACCCGTAGATTAGCGTTGCATTGTCTGTAAAGACGCAATATAGATTGCACATAAACCCGTAGATTAGCGTTGCATTGTCTGTAAAGACGCAATATAGATTGCACATAAACCCGTAGAATAGCGTTGCATTGTCTGTAAAGACGCAATATAGATTGCACATAAACCCGTAGAATAGCGTTGCATTGTCTGTAAAGACGCAATATAGATTGCACATGCACATAAACCCGTAGAATAGCGTTGCATTGTCTGTAAAGACGCAATATAGATTGCACATAAACCCGTAGATTAGCGTTGCATTGTCTGTAAAGACGCAATATAGATTGCACATAAACCCGTAGAATAGCGTTGCATTGTCTGTAAAGACGCAATATAGATTGCACATGCACATAAACCCGTAGAATAGCGTTGCATTGTCTGTAAAGACGCAATATAGATTGCACATAAACCCGTAGAATAGCGTTGCATTGTCTGTAAAGACGCAATATAGATTGCACATAAACCCGTAGAATAGCGTTGCATTGTCTGTAAAGACGCAATATAGATTGCACATGCACATAAACCCGTAGAATAGCGTTGCATTGTCTGTAAAGACGCAATATAGATTGCACATAAACCCGTAGAATAGCGTTGCATTGTCTGTAAAGACGCAATATAGATTGCACATAAACCCGTAGAATAGCGTTGCATTGTCTGTAAAGACGCAATATAGATTGCACATAAACCCGTAGAATAGCGTTGCATTGTCTGTAAAGACGCAATATAGATTGCACATAAACCCGTAGAATAGCGTTGCATTGTCTGTAAAGACGCAATATAGATTGCACATAAACCCGTAGAATAGCGTTGCATTGTCTGTAAAGACGCAATATAGATTGCACATAAACCCGTAGAATAGCGTTGCATTGTCTGTAAAGACGCAATATAGATTGCACATAAACCCGTAGAATAGCGTTGCATTGTCTGTAAAGACGCAATATAGATTGCACATAAACCCGTAGAATAGCGTTGCATTGTCTGTAAAGACGCAATATAGATTGCACATAAACCCGTAGAATAGCGTTGCATTGTCTGTAAAGACGCAATATAGATTGCACATAAACCCGTAGAATAGCGTTGCATTGTCTGTAAAGACGCAATATAGATTGCACATAAACCCGTAGAATAGCGTTGCATTGTCTGTAAAGACGCAATATAGATTGCACATAAACCCGTAGAATAGCGTTGCATTGTCTGTAAAGACGCAATATAGATTGCACATAAACCCGTAGAATAGCGTTGATTGTCTGTAAAGACGCAATATAGATTGCACATAAACCCGTAGAATAGCGTTGCATTGTCTGTAAAGACGCAATATAGATTGCACATAAACCCGTAGAATAGCGTTGCATTGTCTGTAAAGACGCAATATAGATTGCACATAAACCCGTAGAATAGCGTTGCATTGTCTGTAAAGACGCAATATAGATTGCACATAAACCCGTAGAATAGCGTTGCATTGTCTGTAAAGACGCAATATAGATTGCACATAAACCCGTAGATTAGCGTTGCATTGTCTGTAAAGACGCAATATAGATTGCACATAAACCCGTAGAATAGCGTTGCATTGTCTGTAAAGACGCAATATAGATTGCACATAAACCCGTAGAATAGCGTTGCATTGTCTGTAAAGACGCAATATAGATTGCACATAAACCCGTAGAATAGCGTTGCATTGTCTGTAAAGACGCAATATAGATTGCACATAAACCCGTAGAATAGCGTTGCATTGTCTGTAAAGACGCAATATAGATTGCACATAAACCCGTAGAATAGCGTTGCATTGTCTGTAAAGACGCAATATAGATTGCACATAAACCCGTAGAATAGCGTTGCATTGTCTGTAAAGACGCAATATAGATTGCACATAAACCCGTAGAATAGCGTTGCATTGTCTGTAAAGACGCAATATAGATTGCACATAAACCCGTAGAATAGCGTTGCATTGTCTGTAAAGACGCAATATAGATTGCACATAAACCCGTAGAATAGCGTTGCATTGTCTGTAAAGACGCAATATAGATTGCACATAAACCCGTAGAATAGCGTTGCATTGTCTGTAAAGACGCAATATAGATTGCACATAAACCCGTAGAATAGCGTTGCATTGTCTGTAAAGACGCAATATAGATTGCACATAAACCCGTAGAATAGCGTTGCATTGTCTGTAAAGACGCAATATAGATTGCACATAAACCCGTAGAATAGCGTTGCATTGTCTGTAAAGACGCAATATAGATTGCACATAAACCCGTAGAATAGCGTTGCATTGTCTGTAAAGACGCAATATAGATTGCACATAAACCCGTAGAATAGCGTTGCATTGTCTGTAAAGACGCAATATAGATTGCACATAAACCCGTAGAATAGCGTTGCATTGTCTGTAAAGACGCAATATAGATTGCACATAAACCCGTAGAATAGCGTTGCATTGTCTGTAAAGACGCAATATAGATTGCACATAAACCCGTAGAATAGCGTTGCATTGTCTGTAAAGACGCAATATAGATTGCACATAAACCCGTAGAATAGCGTTGATTGTCTGTAAAGACGCAATATAGATTGCACATAAACCCGTAGAATAGCGTTGCATTGTCTGTAAAGACGCAATATAGATTGCACATAAACCCGTAGAATAGCGTTGCATTGTCTGTAAAGACGCAATATAGATTGCACATAAACCCGTAGAATAGCGTTGCATTGTCTGTAAAGACGCAATATAGATTGCACATAAACCCGTAGAATAGCGTTGCATTGTCTGTAAAGACGCAATATAGATTGCACATAAACCCGTAGAATAGCGTTGCATTGTCTGTAAAGACGCAATATAGATTGCACATAAACCCGTAGAATAGCGTTGCATTGTCTGTAAAGACGCAATATAGATTGCACATAAACCCGTAGAATAGCGTTGCATTGTCTGTAAAGACGCAATATAGATTGCACATAAACCCGTAGAATAGCGTTGCATTGTCTGTAAAGACGCAATATAGATTGCACATAAACCCGTAGAATAGCGTTGCATTGTCTGTAAAGACGCAATATAGATTGCACATAAACCCGTAGAATAGCGTTGCATTGTCTGTAAAGACGCAATATAGATTGCACATAAACCCGTAGAATAGCGTTGCATTGTCTGTAAAGACGCAATATAGATTGCACATAAACCCGTAGAATAGCGTTGCATTGTCTGTAAAGACGCAATATAGATTGCACATAAACCCGTAGAATAGCGTTGCATTGTCTGTAAAGACGCAATATAGATTGCACATAAACCCGTAGAATAGCGTTGCATTGTCTGTAAAGACGCAATATAGATTGCACATAAACCCGTAGAATAGCGTTGCATTGTCTGTAAAGACGCAATATAGATTGCACATAAACCCGTAGAATAGCGTTGCATTGTCTGTAAAGACGCAATATAGATTGCACATAAACCCGTAGAATAGCGTTGATTGTCTGTAAAGACGCAATATAGATTGCACATAAACCCGTAGAATAGCGTTGCATTGTCTGTAAAGACGCAATATAGATTGCACATAAACCCGTAGAATAGCGTTGCATTGTCTGTAAAGACGCAATATAGATTGCACATAAACCCGTAGAATAGCGTTGCATTGTCTGTAAAGACGCAATATAGATTGCACATAAACCCGTAGAATAGCGTTGCATTGTCTGTAAAGACGCAATATAGATTGCACATAAACCCGTAGAATAGCGTTGCATTGTCTGTAAAGACGCAATATAGATTGCACATAAACCCGTAGAATAGCGTTGCATTGTCTGTAAAGACGCAATATAGATTGCACATAAACCAGTAGAATAGCGTTGATTGTCTGTAAAGACGCAATATAGATTGCACATAAACCCGTAGAATAGCGTTGCATTGTCTGTAAAGACGCAATATAGATTGCACATAAACCCGTAGAATAGCGTTGCATTGTCTGTAAAGACGCAATATAGATTGCACATAAACCCGTAGAATAGCGTTGCATTGTCTGTAAAGACGCAATATAGATTGCACATAAACCCGTAGAATAGCGTTGATTGTCTGTAAAGACGCAATATAGATTGCACATAAACCCGTAGATTAGCGTTGCATTGTCTGTAAAGACGCAATATAGATTGCACATAAACCCGTAGATTAGCGTTGCATTGTCTGTAAAGACGCAATATAGATTGCACATAAACCCGTAGATTAGCGTTGCATTGTCTGTAAAGACGCAATATAGATTGCACATAAACCCGTAGAATAGCGTTGCATTGTCTGTAAAGACGCAATATAGATTGCACATAAACCCGTAGAATAGCGTTGCATTGTCTGTAAAGACGCAATATAGATTGCACATAAACCCGTAGAATAGCGTTGCATTGTCTGTAAAGACGCAATATAGATTGCACATAAACCCGTAGAATAGCGTTGCATTGTCTGTAAAGACGCAATATAGATTGCACATAAACCCGTAGAATAGCGTTGCATTGTCTGTAAAGACGCAATATAGATTGCACATAAACCCGTAGAATAGCGTTGCATTGTCTGTAAAGACGCAATATAGATTGCACATAAACCCGTAGAATAGCGTTGCATTGTCTGTAAAGACGCAATATAGATTGCACATAAACCCGTAGAATAGCGTTGATTGTCTGTAAAGACGCAATATAGATTGCACATAAACCCGTAGAATAGCGTTGCATTGTCTGTAAAGACGCAATATAGATTGCACATAAACCCGTAGAATAGCGTTGATTGTCTGTAAAGACGCAATATAGATTGCACATAAACCCGTAGAATAGCGTTGCATTGTCTGTAAAGACGCAATATAGATTGCACATAAACCCGTAGAATAGCGTTGCATTGTCTGTAAAGACGCAATATAGATTGCACATAAACCAGTAGAATAGCGTTGCATTGTCTGTAAAGACGCAATATAGATTGCACATAAACCCGTAGAATAGCGTTGCATTGTCTGTAAAGACGCAATATAGATTGCACATAAACCCGTAGAATAGCGTTGATTGTCTGTAAAGACGCAATATAGATTGCACATAAACCAGTAGAATAGCGTTGCATTGTCTGTAAAGACGCAATATAGATTGCACATAAACCCGTAGAATAGCGTTGATTGTCTGTAAAGACGCAATATAGATTGCACATAAACCCGTAGAATAGCGTTGCATTGTCTGTAAAGACGCAATATAGATAGCACATAAACCCGTAGAATAGCGTTGATTGTCTGTAAAGACGCAATATAGATTGCACATAAACCCGTAGATTAGCGTTGCATTGTCTGTAAAGACGCAATATAGATTGCACATAAACCCGTAGCTTAGCGTTGCATTGTCTGTAAAGACGCAATATAGATTGCACATAAACCCGTAGATTAGCGTTGCATTGTCTGTAAAGACGCAATATAGATTGCACATAAACCCGTAGAATAGCGTTGCATTGTCTGTAAAGACGCAATATAGATTGCACATAAACCCGTAGAATAGCGTTGCATTGTCTGTAAAGACGCAATATAGATTGCACATAAACCCGTAGAATAGCGTTGCATTGTCTGTAAAGACGCAATATAGATTGCACATAAACCCGTAGAATAGCGTTGCATTGTCTGTAAAGACGCAATATAGATTGCACATAAACCCGTAGAATAGCGTTGCATTGTCTGTAAAGACGCAATATAGATTGCACATAAACCCGTAGAATAGCGTTGCATTGTCTGTAAAGACGCAATATAGATTGCACATAAACCCGTAGAATAGCGTTGCATTGTCTGTAAAGACGCAATATAGATTGCACATAAACCCGTAGAATAGCGTTGCATTGTCTGTAAAGACGCAATATAGATTGCACATAAACCCGTAGAATAGCGTTGATTGTCTGTAAAGACGCAATATAGATTGCACATAAACCCGTAGAATAGCGTTGCATTGTCTGTAAAGACGCAATATAGATTGCACATAAACCCGTAGAATAGCGTTGCATTGTCTGTAAAGACGCAATATAGATTGCACATAAACCCGTAGAATAGCGTTGCATTGTCTGTAAAGACGCAATATAGATTGCACATAAACCCGTAGAATAGCGTTGCATTGTCTGTAAAGACGCAATATAGATTGCACATAAACCCGTAGAATAGCGTTGCATTGTCTGTAAAGACGCAATATAGATTGCACATAAACCCGTAGAATAGCGTTGCATTGTCTGTAAAGACGCAATATAGATTGCACATAAACCCGTAGAATAGCGTTGCATTGTCTGTAAAGACGCAATATAGATTGCACATAAACCCGTAGAATAGCGTTGATTGTCTGTAAAGACGCAATATAGATTGCACATAAACCCGTAGAATAGCGTTGCATTGTCTGTAAAGACGCAATATAGATTGCACATAAACCCGTAGAATAGCGTTGCATTGTCTGTAAAGACGCAATATAGATTGCACATAAACCCGTAGATTAGCGTTGCATTGTCTGTAAAGACGCAATATAGATTGCACATAAACCCGTAGAATAGCGTTGCATTGTCTGTAAAGACGCAATATAGATTGCACATAAACCCGTAGAATAGCGTTGCATTGTCTGTAAAGACGCAATATAGATTGCACATAAACCCGTAGAATAGCGTTGCATTGTCTGTAAAGACGCAATATAGATTGCACATAAACCCGTAGATTAGCGTTGCATTGTCTGTAAAGACGCAATATAGATTGCACATAAACCCGTAGAATAGCGTTGCATTGTCTGTAAAGACGCAATATAGATTGCACATAAACCCGTAGAATAGCGTTGCATTGTCTGTAAAGACGCAATATAGATTGCACATAAACCCGTAGAATAGCGTTGCATTGTCTGTAAAGACGCAATATAGATTGCACATAAACCCGTAGAATAGCGTTGCATTGTCTGTAAAGACGCAATATAGATTGCACATAAACCCGTAGAATAGCGTTGCATTGTCTGTAAAGACGCAATATAGATTGCACATAAACCCGTAGAATAGCGTTGAATTGTCTGTAAAGACGCAATATAGATTGCACATAAACCCGTAGAATAGCGTTGCATTGTCTGTAAAGACGCAATATAGATTGCACATAAACCCGTAGAATAGCGTTGCATTGTCTGTAAAGACGCAATATAGATTGCACATAAACCCGTAGAATAGCGTTGCATTGTCTGTAAAGACGCAATATAGATTGCACATAAACCCGTAGAATAGCGTTGCATTGTCTGTAAAGACGCAATATAGATTGCACATAAACCAGTAGAATAGCGTTGCATTGTCTGTAAAGACGCAATATAGATTGCACATAAACCCGTAGAATAGCGTTGCATTGTCTGTAAAGACGCAATATAGATTGCACATAAACCCGTAGAATAGCGTTGCATTGTCTGTAAAGACGCAATATAGATTGCACATAAACCCGTAGAATAGCGTTGCATTGTCTGTAAAGACGCAATATAGATTGCACATAAACCCGTAGAATAGCGTTGATTGT